>PVJA010014450.1:0-16806 GCA_004027025.1 Myocastor coypus | reverse complement strand
CAGCCTGGCTTTTGTGTTTGTCATTTTGGGGAGGAGCAAGGTACAAATGTCTGCCACCCTTTCTTATATGTAGGCAGGATATGGAAGCCCTTCAGATGACCGGCTCCCTGGAGGAGCAGTTAACCACTCACTGGCTTCCTGTGAGCTTGATAATGTTCTGCTTCTGTTTTCAGCCAGGCTGCACCCGAGGCAATGATTTGATAATAAGAGATCCTGATTAAATTAAGGAGCCATTTGCTCCTGGATGATGATGTTTATGAAAGGGCTGATGTCCACACTCCCTGTCCCCCTACACACAAGGTCAAAAAATAAGTCTTTTAATATTTGGTTCAAGTAAAATACTCAGATAAAGAATAAAATTGTGCTTTCTCTTCCTTCCTTGTTACTTCTGGGAAAGACTCGTTGCTTTCCCAGCTGGGCCTTTTTGTCTCATGTTGGCAGAGTTGAAGTTGGATGCGCTGGGAGGGCCCATGTGTAATGAGTCTGGGAAGTGATAAACTCTGCAGTCAAGCACTGTGGAGCCCTTGGTCACAGAAGCATGGTTCTGTGGGTGCATGTACGCATGTTCACGCTTGCCTGTACTTTGAGACATTTGCTTTAGTCGGGAGTGGCTGTGCAGTGTTTGTTTCTGTCCCGACTGAGTAATGAAGCTGCGGTATTTGTTGGCACGGTAGCACACCTAGGGTGTTCATGCAAGTAGGATGAGGAGGGGCTTGAGATGTTCCCAGGTGTGCCACTGTTTGGTCCATTTGCACCAGCTTTGCAGAGGTGACAGTGATGGGCAGATGGGGTTGCAGTGCCCGCCTGGCTTGGAACCGCCCGCTGCCCTCCGCAGCTCCTGAGCGCCAGGGGACCACGCGGGGCTTGTAATTGGCCGCTGGACCACACCTATTATTGAGTGCGGCTGCTGCTTGAAGACCTCAGAGCTGCCTTGATCGCTGGCTTGCACAGCCAGCCTTCTGCACAGACCGAGGAGCTGCAGGCTGCTTCGGGCGAGTCAGGCAACTTCAAGTGAGTGGACGCACTGAGGGGAGCTGCGACCAAGGCTACAGGGGCGCCCACCAGGAGTGAGCAGGGCTGGGACAGTGCACGGGAATGTGAGGGGACAGGCCCCAGAGCTTGGTGCCCTGCTGCTTCCGCACAGCCTGAGGCCCTGGGGCCCAAGAAGCAGAGGGCTGCATGAGGCACCTGGAGGTTGCAGGGGGGACCTGGGGCTGCAGGGGGGACCTGGGGGTTGCAGGGGCTGCAGCTTGCGAGAAGGGGAAGCTTGACTTTGCCTGCCATAGGCAGCATTAAAAATGCAGTAGTGGCCGGAAGAGGGCCGGCTTCCAGCCTGGGTTGCTGCCTCCTTGACAGAAGAAGGAAGGGGTAGCCTCCGCGGCACTGGAAGCTAGGGCCGTGTGAGAGACAGTGGCGCCCGCGTGTCAGTGTCCCCAGCCCGGGACGCGGCTAGGTGCGCTCTGGTCCCCGTCTCCCCAGGTGATGCCGACTTCGCCCGCCGTCCACATGCTGCAGCTGCTGCGGGAGCTGCTGGCCTTCGTGCTGCTCAGCTACACTGTGCTGATCGGGGCGCTGCTGCTGGCCGGTTGGACCACCTACTTCCTGGTGCTGAAATGACAGCACCCCCGCTCAGCCCCGCGCCTCAGCCGCTTCCTGAGCTAAAGAACGAACTCTCCTCGTTTTACCCGGTCTGCTTCAGCCACAGCCCTGACCCGAACCCCCAGCCCATGCCCGCATCGCCATGCGCGACACCGCTCCACATCCTCTTCCCGCGCTGAAACTGGCGGTTGGGCGCCAAGCGGAGCCGTTTTCGCCGTTACACTGAGTCCCGCCCTCTCCCTTCCCGTCGGCCCAATCCCAACTGCGCCCTCGGGTTGGGGCGTGGCCAGGAGGCTCAGCCCCGTCAGGTGCGAGAGCCGGCGCCCCGCCGAGGCTCCCGGAGCTGCGTCACTTCCGGCGTGCGCGTCCGACGTCCGCCCACCCGCGGCGGAATGGCTGCTCTGCGAACTTGGCTGTTGAGGAGTGTAACTTCCCAGTTGAGGTACCACTCGGCCGTGGAGATGGGCGGGAACAGAAGGAGCCAGGGACGCTGAGCGCTGTGGCCTGGCGCTGAGCTGAGTCCTGCACCCGTTGGCCCTAAGTCAAGCAGGGTTTCTTTCTCGCTGACTACGTTCCCGTTATTCTGTGCCCTGAAAGCCAGTCCCCGGCCCCTCAGCTGCCGGCCAGTTACCTTCGCCCCATCGAAGTTCCAGAGGACAGAGAGGGCGAGTAGGACTAGGCGTCGGGAAGGACGCGGGAGGGAACCTGAGGGCGCGGTCCCAGGACCCTGGTCGCCAGCTCCAAGTCTTCTCCAGCAAGGGACCCTTAGACCCCGAGCTCGGCTGGGACCGCCGCGGAAGCGCGTTGGTTTCGGCTTTGCTTTCCGAGCAGTGGAGGCGGCACAGTGCCGGACACTTGCCCCCGTGTGCCGAATTTCGGAGGCCGCCATGTCCTCACCGAAGTTTCTGCTTGGCTCCATTTGAGTTTCCAACCCTTGCAAATAAATGAGAATCTTGTACAGATTGATGTTTGTGCCTTTATTACTAAGTTCGACCCCTGTTTCTAGGCTCAGACAGTGTGTACCTGTCGTGACTAACTCGAGGAAGCGCTGTTTGTCGGAACTGCTGAGACCATGGCACAGAACCGTGGTGGCTGGATTCGGCGTGGCCCTGTGTGCCGTGCCTATCGCTCAGGTGACTGCTGCCCTGCGGATCGGGAAGCTGCGGGTCCCCACTGTGATACTTATATGTTACCATCATCTTAGAGTTCAGCACGTATTTTAACCCTCCCATTCTGATTGTCTCATTTTGTAGAACTTAGTTGTATGAAGAGTAGAGTGGAACAGGAGACTATTGTAGTTTGTCAACAAAGTAGTCTGCCATTCCCCAGAAGCTTATTGAACAACTTTTATGTGTCAGACACTGGGAATGTGGTAAAAATAGACCTGTAGTCCAGCACTGAGGAGGCTGTGGCAGGAGGAATGCTTCAAGTTCAAGGACAGCCTGGGCCACAAAGTGCGTTCAAGGCTAGCCTGATCTGTACAGTGAAACCATCTCAAAAAGAGACAACAGAGAGTGAGTGGAAACTTATATGCCACCATTGAACATTTGGGAAAGATGGAAGAAAGGAAAAACATGTACAATGTCAGCTGATTGTAATCTCTCTCTTTTTTTTTTTTTTTTTTGTCTTTTTGAGACAAGGTCTCACTATGCAGTTTATTCAGGCTGGCCTTGAGCTCACTTTTAGAGCCCAGGCTGGTCTCGAACTCACAGTGATCCTCCTGCCTCAGCCTCCCAAGTGCTGGGATTACAGGCATGTGCCACCATGCCTGACAGTAATCTCTGTTTTACTTAAGGGTAGGTCAAGAATAGCTACTCCAATAAAATATTAGAGAGTTGAATCATCTTCAGAGTACACCATAAAAATGTCTGGTGAGGGAAAACAGCCGAACAGACTTGTTTTTTTTGCTACTGGGGATCAAACTTAGAACCTTACACTCAAGCCATGATAGACAGGCCATTTAAATGAGGATCAAATTGCTCTGTGGGCCATTGTAGGGCTTTGGGTATTATTCTTTTTTTTTTACAATTTTTAAAAAAAATTTTTTTCTTGTTTCAGAACTTTTGTTTGTTTTTATGGCCGGCTCAGCCTGCCCTAAGGGCAGGGCTGGCACAGCATGTGGTGCCAGGGATTGAACCGCAGTCCTTGTAGCCGCCTAAGCTTTCCCAAGCAGGCGCTTTAGACCACTGAGCCATCCTGCCAGGCCCCTTTGGGTATTATTCTGAAAATGAAAACCATAGCAATAGAGCTGGACATGGTGGCACACACCTGTTATCCCAGCACTTGGGAGGCTGAGGCAGGAGGACTGGTGCAAGTTCCAGACCAGCCTGGGCTACAGAAGTGAGCTCAAGGCCAGCCTGAACTGCACAGGGAGACCCTGTCTCAAAAAGACAAAAACAAACAAACCATAGCAGATTTTTACTTAAGATCTGACAGGGCTGGCGAGATAGCTCAGTGGTCTAAAGTACCTGCTTAGGCAACCACAGGAACCATGGTTTGATCCCTGGCACCACATGCTGCACAAGCTCCACCCTCAGGGCAGGCTGAGCAGGCCATAACAAAGTTTATATATATGTAAAAAAATCCAGCATGTTTTTAATTGGTGGTTGTTTGGCTCTAGGAGAACTAATAGGCTCGTATGATAATCCCGACATGAAATGATAGTGGCTTGGACTAGGCAGGGAGAGGAGAGGGGCAAGTTGGCTTAATGTGGCCAGTACAGATTAGATGTGGATAACCTAGATTTCAAGATGTTTCTAGATATGTTAAAGACCCAATAAACTGAAAGAATGGGGTGGACATTTACTAAGATATAAAAGAGTGTTTTGAAAAGGAGAAATTTTTCCATCTTGGAAGTGTCTGAGATGTCCCATAGGCATCTAGGTGGAAGCTGGGGAGTAGCTCAGCGGCGCAAGTGCCTGCCCCCAGCAAGTGCTAGGTGGTGAGTTCAATTGCCAGTACCAAAATAATAATTAAACAAAAATAAATCTAGGTGGATTTATCTGTCAAGTAAGCAGTTAATATCAAAGTAGCACATGATTTTAAGACTCACTGGCTGCTTCATGAAGAGCTAGGCAGGAAACTAGCAAACCTTACTTCAGCGAAGTGTTACTGATACCTTTGTGTTTATCACAATATTGATCCCCTTCATTGTTGGTATTTTCAGCATCTTTTGAGGCTCACTGAAGCCCTCAACTTCCTATATTCATTTGAGCTTTGCGTGCTGTTGAACCATTAGCCCTAAAATCCTTTCATGACCTCCAGACCATTTTCTACCACTATTAGGATGACTCTGTGGTCCTTCGAAGGTCTCTTGGGCTTTTCCTTTCTCAGTTCATATACTGTATATTTTCTAAACCCAATTCTCCCAGTTCTGGGCCATGTGTCTGTAGCGACAGTCCTTCCCCTCTAGTACAGTATTCCCGCCTCGGTTCTTCTGAACCCCTGGTCCCTGTCACTGTGTGTCATAGAACTAATAGCATAACTTCCTGTATTCCAGTGTCTTCCAGAGTGCCAGCATGGCTAGATTCCTGGACACTGCTTACACGCAGCAAACGGACTCTTCCTCAACCTTTCTTCTTTCTTAGAAGGCCTCGTCACTTTAATTCTGTCTCCTGTACCAAGCCCAACCTCTTCTTTGAAGCCTCTCCCAGCCAATAATCATCCTTCCCCTTTTGGCCATTTATTATCTATTTCTATGTGTGATCATAATTCCTTTGGTACGTTTGTGAGTCAGCGTGACATACAGGAAAGGGTGCAGACTTTGGGAAGACAAGATTTGAGAGCAAGATTGTGACCTTTTAGAAAAATAACATAACTACTGTGACTTCCACTTCATCTGTAAAGTTTTTTAAGGAACCTGAGCAACTTAGCAGGGCCCCCATCTCAAAATAAAAAGGGGTAGGCATGCAGCTTAGTGGTAGGATGGTTGCCTATCATGCATGCAGCCTTGGGTTCAAGGCCTGGTACTGTAGGTAAAACAGTAAAAAAATTGTGTTCCCTGGAGCAGATAATGAAAGTTTCTAGGTAAAAAGCATACTATGGAGTTACTTCCCCTATCATGGCTTATGTAGCCAAAAAAAAGCCTAAGAAGTTAACCCAGAGACACTAGGGAGGCTGAGGCAGGAGGATTGGTGTGAGTTCGAGACCAGCCTGGGCTACAAAAGTGAGCTCAAGGGCAGCCTCAACTGCATAGCAAGACCCTGTCTCAAAAAAAAAAAAAACCCAGAGAAGTAACAGAGCTTAAAGCAAGAACCCAGCATGAGAATCAGGTTTTTTTCTTCAATGTCCACAATGAGGTTTTTAGCTTGAGTTTTATTTAGGCTGAAAGTTGAGTGATGATATTTGTGTCTTTCAGAAATCGGAGCCTCATACTCTCAGTAATGAAGCCCTAATGAGGAGGGCTGTGTCCCTAGTAACGGACAGCACCTGTACTTTTCTCTCGCAGACCACTTATGCGCTGATTGAAGCAATCACCGAGTACACTAAGGTACATCACCTCTTAGGTCTTTATCTTCTGAGCCAGCAGTGAGCACGCCAGGGCTCAAGCCTGGTGGTTGCATTTGCTTTTTTTTTGGCGGGGGGGGGGGGTGAAGGGGAGGTTGGCCTGAACTCACTATGTAGCCCAGACAAGCCTTGCGCTGGAGGCAGGTCCTGCCTCAGCCTCCCACATCTGTGACTGCAGGCATGCACCACCTTGCCTGGCTGCATTTGCATTTACTGCAAGTTAGGCTCATTGCTTTGCCTGTGACTAATTTCAAAAGTTTGAGTAGTTTGAAGAGTTTGAGGCCAGTCTGGGCAACATAACTGTTTTAAAAAGGAGATATTAGGCAGGTGTGGTGGTGTGCACCTGTAATCCTAGCTGCTTGGGAGACTAAAACACAAGTTCCCAGCCACCTTGGGCAGCATAGTGAGATACTGACTCAAAAAAATCAGATTTACAGGAAGGTACGTACACTAACGTCCTGGGATGATGCCGCTGCCACCACCTCGTGCAGAAGCATAACTTCAGTGAGGCACAAGGGCTGGAGAGGGAGAGCCACTTTGCTATAAAGGGACTTGACATCCTGGAGACGTGTCACCAATCCTAATAGGCCTTGCTTATTTTGTTCATTCTATCTTTGTAGGCTGTTTATACGTTAATTTCTCTATACCGACAATATATGAATTTACTGGGGAAAATGAATTCACAAGAGGAAGATGAAGTGTGGCAGGTGATCATAGGAGCCCGGGTCGAGGTGAGTGGAGGATTGCTAGGCAGTTCTGTGTCCGTCTGCCTGCCCCAGTGTGAATGAAGGAGTCTGACCAGGGGGGCAGGGCGGTGGCTCCATGGTGCAAGTGCCTGCCTGGCAAATGCAAGGTCATGAGTTCGAACCCTGGTCCTGCCAAAAAAAAAAGGGGGGGGGGATCTGATCAGTAACTCCTCAAATACATTCACTTAATTAAGCTTCCTTGTGTCTCTGAATTTACAGATGACTTCCAAACAGCAAGAGTACTTGAAGCTGGAAACCACCTGGATGACTGCAGTTAGTCTTTCAGAAATGGCAGCAGAAGCTGCGTACCAAACTGGTAGGATAAAGGTGTTTTTGTTTTGTTTTTATCTTCTATAAGGGAGGTGCTGTTTGATTTTTTCATTTAGGAGTAAAATGAGGAATTTGCACTAATTGACGATAACCAGTATGACTGTAACTTTTTTTTTTTTTTGTCTTTTTGAGACAGGGTCTTGCTATGCAGTTCAGGCTGACCTTGAGCTCACTTTTGTAGCCCAAGTTGGTCTTGAACTCGCACTGATCCTCCTGCCTCAGCTTCCCAAGTGCTGGGATTACAGGCATGTTTTTATTTTCTTTTTGAGACAAAGTCTCACTATGCAGTTCAGGCTGGCCTTGAGCTCACTTTTGTAGCCCAGGCCAATCTCGAACTCACACCGATCCTCCTGTCTCAGCTTCCCAAGTGCTGGGATTATAGGCATGCCCCACCACGCCTGGCTTGACTGTAACTTCATTAGAAATTAAGAAACATTTCATTTGCACAGTAGGAAAAATGCACAACTTTGTAGACCTGACCAGTAAAAGGTAGACTGTCAAGATCTAGAATAAGGAAGATAATAAATTGTAGAACTATTGCCATCAGACCGTGTTTCTGACATAAGCATTTTTTCATAATGTAGACAGGTTACCAATAGCCGTAGAATGCTGCAGCAGACAGGACGAGCTCATCACCTTTCGTGAGCATTTTGTACAAATGGGAGAACTAAGACTTGGAATCATGGTGGCAAAGCCAGCACAAATCATTGAGCATTTGCCTGTGTCAGGCTTTGTGGCAAGCATTTCACAAGCATTTTTAATGCCTACAGTTCCCTTAAAGTAGTAACTGTTGTTACTATTCCTCTTTGGAGCCCAAGAAACTGGGCAACACTTAACCTGCTGCTGTATAGTTAGCATGTGGCCACACAAGGTGCAGCTGGGTAGGGTCAGACTCTGAGGCCTTTGTGTCTGGTAGCTAAGGTTTGTCCTCTGTTGCCTCAGTGACCTAACCTGTCCCAACATAGAAAATGCATGTTTTTTAAATTTGCTTTGGACAGGGACTTACTGTGTACTTCAGGCTCACCCTGAGTTCGTACTGTGTCCCAGCTGTCCCTTACCTCATGACAACCCTCCTGCCTCAGCCTACTGTGTGCTGAGATTATAGGTGTGCACCGCCACACTCAGTTTTGCAATTTTGTTATTTTTTTATTTTACTAAAATGTTTTTGGATATCACCATCCTTCCAGTGGATGAATACCCATTTATTTTACATATTTTTTGTCAGCACTGAGGATTCAACCTAGAATCTTCACACTGATTCCATCTCCATCCCTTTTTACTTTTTATTTTGAGACAAAGTCTTAAACTTGTGATCCTCCTGTCTCTCAGAGTGCTGGAAATAAACATAATGGAAAAAAGGTGGAAAATTATAGAAAGATAAATTGAGGAATTAACAAAACAGAAGGGTTAATAGGAACATCAGAGGACATAAAAGAAGGCAAAAGCAATAAATGGGACGGAGAACAAGCAGCAGTATCAGTGGTGAATGTGTACCTAGTGGACAAAACTAAGGGAATTACAAGTAGAAGTTAGGTCCTTAACACATTTCTGAGACTCACACATCAGTAAAGCCAAAAAACTAAAGCTGTTCGGGATTAGAACAGTTCTAATCCTTTTTTTTTTTTTTGGAATGGGAATTGTGATAAGTTTTTCAGGTGAATGGCACAGCAGAGAAACAGGCAGAAGGAAGAAGGGAAAGGAGCTTTATTCTCTTTGAGGACACAGGAGAGAGTGTGGGCAAGGATGAGGAAATAGCTCTCCTTATTAGACAAAGGGAGGCTGAGGCTTTTATGGCTTTTTGCCAGAGGTGGAGTTTAGAGGGGATGTTTAGGTATATCTGAGGGGACTGGTTGGTGGTCTTCCCAAGGCGGCAGGAAGGGTGAAAGGAAATTATGTCCTGGGCTGAGTTGGAGAAGGAGGGGGAGGTGGTCCTGGGAGCATAGGCCTTTGCTTTAAGGGCACCAGCCATATAGTGAGTTTAGCAATTCACACTAGGACCAGAACCTATCATTCCCATCTTTTGGTTGTTATGAAAAGTGGCGTTGTGTCTCTTAGACTCCTCCCTGCTGAACAGGGGGTGTCTCCTTGGGGGTGAGAAGGATGGATAGGATAATGTTTTATGTGCATGTAGAAGTTAGTGTTAGGTGTCTCAATCAGGACTGGAAGTTTATCATCAGTGGTGGCTCTCATCAGAGGCTGAAGAAACCTTGAAAAAGTTTAAAAAGAGCATGTTATGAGTACATGTCATCATTAAAGACAGGAGGGGAAGCAAGAAGGGTCTGTGATCTGAATGTGTCATGTTATGACCCTGTTGAAGAGGAGGAGTATCGATCTTTAGCTTTTGATATCAATGTGAGGAAAGGGAGGTCAGGTCATCTGCAGGACTCTGACACAACTCTATCGAGAGGCCTCTTCAGAGGTATAGAGTAGTGTGGTGGGACTGAGAGGGCTGTAAGTGGAAATAGTGATGGAAGGATCTTTCGTGAACATTTGTTGTATATGAGGAGTCATTAGGGCTGGAAGTGTCTTATGTGTGACGAGCTGATAAAGGTGATGGGGTCTGTCTGTGAGTTGTGCTCTCTAGTCATTCAGAAAGGTAGGCTACTGCCTGAAAGGATGTCTATCATATTGGGACCCCAAGAAGTGGTATATAGGGTGCAGGTTGAGTTGAGCTGGGTAAAGTGAGAGCTGGGGCCCTTAGGGGAGCCTGTTGTCGCTTGTGAAAGAAGGAACATGTAAGAGCATTGGGGTTAAGGGGCTCTACAGGGAACCGTTTGACGTCCTAGGGAGAGGCTGTGCCAGAGAAGTGAAGTTGGGAATCCAGAGGCAAAAGAAGCTAGCCAAATGAAGGAAGGAGAGAGCTTGCTGTGTTGTGGTAGGCACCTGCAGCTCACGAAGGAGAGCTCTGTGGTGGTAGTGATTGCATGAGTAGTGGGAGTGAGGGCAAGTCTTAGGTATTTAACTTTTGGTGAGGCTGTCTGAGCTTTGGCAGGAAAGGCCCTGTATCCTTGTCCTGCCAGAAAATTGACAAGAGTAGCTGTGTGTCGTAGGGCTAGGGCATGAGAGGGGAGCAAAGGTGAGGCCGTCAATATATTGAAGGAGTAGAGCGCTGGGGAGACAGCTCAGCAGAATTAAGTGCTTGCCTGGCAAGGGCCTGAGCCTGAGTTCAATCCCTGGCTTCGTGCAAAAAAAAAAGGGGGGGGGGCAGCTGGGCTTGAGGCCAAGGGCTTCAAGATCTGCAGCAAGCACTTGACTAAAGAAGTGAGAGCGGGCCCGGCAGGATGGCTCAGTGGTCTAAAGCGCCTGCTTAGGAAAGCTTAGGTGGCTGCAGGGACCGCGATTCGATCCCTGGCACCACATGCTGCACCAGCCCTGCCCTCAGGGCAGGCTGAGCCGGCCATAAAAATAAATAAACAAAAGTTCTGAAACAAGAAATAAAATAAAATTAAAAAATAAAAAAAGAAGTGAGAGCTATCTCTGAACCCCTGAGCTAGGACTGTCTATGTGAGCTATTGAGATTAGAGAGTGTTGGGGTCAGTCTATGTGAAGGCAAAAGGGCTTGGATTTGGGGTGTACAAGAATGGTGAAGAAGGCATATGGGCTTGAGTCTGTCTTGATGTTTGGGGACTATCTGGGTATTGGGGGATGTAGGGAAATGCTCTGGGCTCTTTGCGGCACAGTAGTCTAGGAGTGGCCCGTGTGGCATGAATGGGACTGGAGGTGTCACAGATGTGTGGTCAGCAAGGGAAGAGGGAAAGAGGAACTGGCTTTGTGTAGAGGTTGGGTTTGTAGGATGTGTACTGTGGGGAGAGAGAGAAGTGGATTTTTTGGAGGATGTCTCTCCCCATGAGAGGTACGGGACAGGTTGGGATCACAACCTGTGAAGAACAGTGTCTGGAGTTGGCAGGGAATGGGCCTATGTGAAGGGGTCGTGGAGGTCAGCCATCAGCACCCACTATGGAGGCTGTAGAGCTAGCATAGCGACTTTAGAACTCCGGAAGAACATTATACGTGGTCTCCGTGTCAGCAAGAAAAGAGTTTTTGCTGGGTGTGGTGGCTCACGCCTATAATCCCAGCACTTGGGAGGCTGAGGCAGGAGGATTGTTGTGAGTTCGAGACTAGCCTGGGCTACAAAAGTGAGCTCAAGGCCAGCCTGAACTGCATAGCAAGACCCTGTCTCAAAAAGACAGGAAAAAAAAAAAAGAGTTTTTTACCTGAGGTATCGATCGAGGACTCGGGACTCTGACAAAGGTACTCCACGTGGGCTGTGGAACCCAAGCCCTGTTGTTGCTCTTCAGCGGCAAGACCAAGCAGGTCAGGCATTGATGGATCTGGCTGTAGTGAGTTTCCTCTGAGGGCAGGGAATTGGATAAGTTATCTGCTCTTTGGTGGACAGGACAGTTGCATTTCCAGTGACCCTCAAGCTTATAGATGTCTCAGTGATTATAGTAGGTCAGGGCAGGCTTTGTTGTTCTTCACCGCATGTGAAACCATCCAGGAAGGGCTTGGGTGGCAGGGCTGTTTAGGGTTAGCATTACCTTGTTAAGGTCCTGTTTTGATGGGAGTCTTAATTGTCACAGCCAAAAATTGGCACTGTGTATATTTAATTTTGATCTCTATTATTGAAGACACAGAAAGTTAAATCAAGTAAATTTTCCTGTGGGGTTTGAGAGCCAGAACTTTGTGGTTTAAGCTTGGCATGAATGTCAGGAACAGACAGAGATATAAAATAGGAATAAAAATTGTTCTTATAGGATAATCTGGGTTTACATTTGAAGCAATATACTTGATTATTAGAATTTTATCTAAGTACCAAATACCTTGAAATATAAAGCATAACTAGAGAACTGTTATTTCTTGCCAACCATGGACATTTTAACAGTTAAATTCCTGTAGAACACTAATGGGCAACAGTTAATATACTTTTTTTTTTTTTTTTTTTTTGTCATCTTTTTGAGACAAGGTCTCGCTATGCAGTTCAGGCTGGCTTTGAACCCACTTTTTATAGCCCAGGCTGGTCTTGAACTCACACTAATCTTCCTGCCTCAGCCTCCCAAGTGCTGGGATTACAGGTGTACACCAGGTACTCACAGCCCAGCTAACAGTTACATATTTTTGCAGAGAACATTGACATCAGTAGTCATACTTAGGGGCCAGGGAGATAGCTCCGTGGCACAAGTGCCTGCCTGGCAAGTACAGGGTTGTATCCTGGTCCTGCAAAAGAAAAAAAAAAAGTCATATAGTAGAGTAGCATAGCAATCATAACAGATTATGAAATCTCTTATTTTGTTTTGGCCATCTAAATGTCATGGCACAGCCGGGCGTGGTGGCTCACGCCTGTAATCCCAGCACTCGGGAGGCTGAGGCAGGAGGATCGGTGCGAGTTCGAGACCAGCTTGGGCTACAAAAGTGAGCTCAAGGCTAGCCTGAACTGCATAGCGAGACCCTGTCTCAAAAAGACAAAAATAAATAAATAAATAAATAAATGTCATGGCACATACACAGAACATATGTCACATAAGTTTTAGCTAGAAAATTAACATTTAACTGATGACTTCATGTTGGCTTGGCAGAAGCCTCTTGTTATGAATACCTGGAGCATAAGACAGTCATATGTTTAAGTCTGAAAGAAAATTTATTTGTAGAATACTGTGCATTTGGAAGGCATGAAAATATTTAATACATTGAGCGTCCTTTGTGAGAAAACCTTATTTAAATTTTGAAAAAACTGTTTTAACCAATGACCAAATTATTTGGATTCTTTTTTGTTTTCTTTTTATTTTATGGCTGGTTCAGCTTGCCCTGGGGGTGGGGCTGGCTCAGCATGTGGTGCTGGGGATCTAACCAAGGTCCCTATGGTTGCCTAAGCTCTCCTAAGCAGACACTTTTAGACTGTTGAACCATCTTGCTGGACCCCCAGTGACCAAATTATTAAGAGTGTCTTTTAAGGAGATTATTGAGGGCTCTTTATTGATGAACAAAAGTTGGCCACCCTTTATCCACCAATAAGAGTCCTGTCTAATAATTTGTTATCTATTTTAATGATTTTTATTTCATTACAAATTAATTTTTATATCAGACCAGCTGGTAACTCATAAGAAAGCATACTTGTAAGTATATATTTTAGAGCCCAAACAAAAAAGGAACAGCTATGTACAGAATGACATGAAAGCAAACAAGTACACATAGGACACACAGATATCTTAGGTTTGTAATGCTGACACTAGTCAGAACTTTTGTAGGTCAATTAGAGATTTTTATAAGAATTTGGAAAAGGTGAAAACCTCTTTATTTATGGATCGGAGCAACCAAACAGCAGAGCGTAAGGATTAGGCCCAGCACAATAGCGGGGCGCCGATGCGCACAAGTCCTGGACTTGGTGGCTGGTACAAGGTGAGTGGCAGTGCCCCCGAGTGACCGGATTAAGGCTGAGTGACTGACTTCTAAGCCTGGGGTTGTCACGAGCTCACAAAGCTAAGAAGAGCAATAGCGAAGTCCCCAAACCTTGGTCCCTCCAGTCATCACCAGGGGCCAGGAGAATGGGGGGTGTGTTACTAGGAATGGTTAGACTTCCATTCCCAGGGCCAGGCAAAGGCAGGGGAGTGCTCTAATTGCTGTTGTTTTTGTGGAACTGGGTAAATACCTGAGGCAAAGCCCTGAAGGAGAGAACGGGAAGCTATAGAGCTCAGCCTACCTGTGAGATGGGAGGTTGACCAGTGTTGGTGTCGCATGTAAGTGCTAACGAATGAACGGCAAGAGGCAGATGTCGAAGAAGGAAAGCTTGGCCAATAGGCAGGGGAGCTTAAGACTGGGGTTTGGCCCCCAGAAGCCTCACACGCTGCTTATCTATCCGAGTCACTGAGGCACTGTTCCCAGGACCTTGTGCTTGCCAGGCAGGCACTGTGCTGCCCCGGGACTTTAGAAGTTTTAGAAAAGGCTTTTTTTTTTTTTCTCTCTCAGTACCAGGAATCGAACTGTAAGTGCAAAGTTTGCCAGGCAGGTGCTGTGCCACTGAGCTATATTCTTGGCCTAGAATAGTTTTAAAAAATTTAACCAGGGCCAGTGGTATAGGTGAGTGGACTGAGTGCAGGGGCTGGGGTTCGATCCCTGGCAATGCATGCTGTGCCAGCCCAGTCCTCAAGCCCAATGGGAGTCCAGGCATAGTGGTGCATGCCTGTAATCCCAGCACTAGGGAGGCAGCAATCAGGAAGATCACTCTGAGTCTGGGCTACATAGTAAGACTGCACACACACAAAAACAATTTAACTAAATAAAAAACTTTGCAGCACTTGCCTGGCAAGCACAAGGGCCTGAGTTCAATCCCCAGTTCCGCTAAAAAAAAAAAAAAGATGGATGAATAAAAACTTTGCCCCTTCCCACAAGAAGCATATACACAGACATAAAACATGTGCAGAAGTTGATTTTTGTACCAGTTGACAGACTGTCACAGTTTTACTATTCCTTGGCCCTCAGTCTACCACCAACGCAGAAACTCCTTGTACTACTTGAGAACATCCTTGAGCTAAAGACGTAGCACTGACAGAGTGCCGACCTGGCATGCACGAGGCCCTGTACTTGCAATTTGATTCCCAGCACTGCAAATTTAAAAAATTAAAAACATAACTTCTTAAAAACCACCAGGCCAAATAGCTCAGTGTATTAAAGTGCCTGCAAGCAGGTGCAGGGACCCGGGGTTCAATCCCTGTGCCTGCTGTGCCAGCCCTGGGGGCACGGGGCATGCTGAGAGAGCAGTTGAGACTGGGTGTGGTAGCACAGGCCTGTAATTACAGCCTGTGGGAGGTTGAAAACAGGAGAAGCGCTGTAAGTCCAATCTACATAGTGAAACCCTATAGAGCCTGTACTAAATACATTTAGAATAAAATTAAAAAATAAAAGAGAAAATGAATATATGTCAAGATGCAGTCAGCAAAATATAGTATCCATTTATAAATTTAAATACAATTCCAAAAAGACAGTTTTTTTTTAACATGATAAAGAATAAGTATTCCTACTTAATGAAATATCAGAAGTGTTTCTATCAAGTTAAGTAAAATTTGCCCTGCTGTTCACTCACCACTTGCCTACACTGTTGAGGGGTCTTGGTAATGCAGAAGGACTGGACAGTTTAGAAGTTCTACAGATAGACCAAGGAAATATCCATGTGTATGGAGTATCCCACAGCAAGGAGAATGAAGCAGTGCAAAACACATTTAAAAAAGCAAAATTTGGGACCAGCAAGATAGCTCAGTGGTCTAAAGCATCTGCTTAGGCAAGCTTAGGGAAGGCTCAGGGGACCTCGGTTCAATCCCCAGTACCATATTCTGTGCTGAGCCAGCCAAGATGAATAAATAAATAAACAAATTTTGAGGAATAAAAAAACAAAATTATAAATATGTTCAATACACTGTCATCTTTTCTGCCATTATATGTTCATAGCAGTGGTAGTAAAACCATGGCATGTGCCACAGTGACCCCTAGAAGGCTTGTCACTCTGCTTTGTAGTAACAGTGGTTTTCTGTGCATTTTATATGTATTGCTTTCTTTTGTTGTTTGGCTTGACTGAGAGGCTCTCACTGTGCAGTTCAAGCTGTCCCTGAACTCACTATGAAGCCCAGATTGATCTCAATCTCACATGACCCTCCTGCCTCAGCCTCCCAAGTGCTGGGATTACAGGCACACACCACCATGCCCAGCTTATAGGCACATTTAAAGTCTTGTTTATTTATTTATTTATTTTATTATTATTATTTTTTTAATTTGGTACAGGGTCTCTCTATACAGCTCGGACTTGTGATTCTCCAATCTCAGCCTCTCCAGTACTGGGGTTACAGGCATGTGCCAGCACACCTAGTTTTAGTGACTGTTACAATGCATGCACCCAGTGTCCAGGGTGGCATGGCATGTGGTACTGAGAATTGAGCTCAGGTCCTTGCACTTGCCAGGCAGGTGTTTTTTGTTGTTGCTTTTTTTTTTTTTTTTTCAGTGCCAGGGATTGAACTCAGGACCCTGTGCTTACCAGACAAATGCTTATTCCACTGAGCTATCTCCCTGGCCCCTAAAGATTACATCAATTTTTTTTTAACACTAATCACTTTTTTTTTTTCTTGTTTCAGAACTTTTGTTTATTTTTTATTTTTATGGCCGGCTCAGCCTGCCCTGACGGCAGGGCTGGCACAGCATGTAGTACCGGGGATCAAACCACAGTCCCTGCAGCCGCCTAAGCTTTCCTAAGCAGGTGCTTTAGACCATTGAGCCATCCTGCCAGGCCCCAACATCAAATTTTTTTAACTTTGCTTATATATTTATGTTATGGCCGGCTCAGCCTACCCTGGGGGTGGGACTGGTGCAGCGTGTGGTACCAGGGATCAAACTGCAGTCTCTGCAGTTGCCTAAGCTTGCCTAAGTAGGCGCTTAAGACAGCTGAGCCATCTCACTAGCCCCCAGGCAGGTGCTTTGACTATTGTGCTATCTCCCTAGTCCCTATAGACTTTCTTTATAGACACTATTTTTATTTATTTATTTAAAAAAAATTTTTCTTGTTTCAGAACCTTTATTTGTTTATTCACTCATTTTTATGGCCGGCTAAGCCTGCCCCGAGGGCAGGGCTGGCGCAGCATGTGGTGCC
>PVJA010014449.1:45344-47514 GCA_004027025.1 Myocastor coypus | reverse complement strand
ATTATGGGTTTTAGTACTGATGGGATTATGGGTGGAAGTACTTCTGGGATTATGGGTGTAGCCTATGGCGGGAGCAAGGCGGAGAGCATGAATGTAATATAAAGAGAGACAGAGAGACAGACTAGAGCTCTAGCTGTTGCTGTTGCTCTGCTGCCCTGATTGACTGGCTGCCTCTGCTGCCATTTTGCTGCTGTTCTGCCTCCATGAACTGGATGCTCGCCACCCTGCTCCACTCAGCCTTGGGCTAGCTGAATATGGACTGAAACCTCTACAAACTGTGAGCTAAATAAACCTTTCCTTCCTTCATTTTGAGTGTTGGGTATTTGTTCCAGCAACGAGCAAAAAGTAACTAATACACCTCATAATCTCCTTCAACTGAAAATTTGGGAAACCACTGAGTTATACGATGTTATAGCACAGGTTCTTTTATGTCCTGAGTCCCTGCTGACCTTGAAGTGCTAGTAGGGCCAAAATATTGGCTATACTTGTATCCCTTCTTTTGCTCTAACTTTTGGTCTGTAACTTATATTCTTAACCTGCCAAAAGAAAAGCTTAGTGATACTATTACTCTATAACATAGGTACTTGAGCATGACATCACTGTCTTTCTGAGTATCAAACATCTTAGACATAACTTGGACTTGGTATTATCTATCAATCATTGCTATTGTAATAAATCTCTATAGAGTATGATAAAAGCAGTTACACATTTTTTTCATTTAGAAATATAAGTATATACACAATTTTAGCCAGTCAATTCTATGGCATTTTCCTAGTCTGTTACTCTCATTTAATACCCTTTTTTGTTTTCTTGTAAAGCAGCCATTTACTTGAGAGAGAATATAGCAATAACTGAAATTACCATAGAAGGAGCAAACATCTAAAAGACCAGAATGGCAGGCATTGCAAGCATATTTTTACTGTTACTCATTGCTATCTTCAGTGTCAAAAATATTCTGAAGGTTCCTAGGACCATTATCTAATTCATCCTGTGTACATAAATGCATGGCTTTGCTCCTGCCATGCTTCCTATCTTTTCTGCTTGCAGTCACTTCATTGTTTAACCCATAAGTCCTTCATTTCCACTGAGAACATTTAGCATGTGTTAGTGTTGGTAGTCAGTGGAACTAAACCAATGCTGATACATGTCGGCCCAGACTATTGCAAGCTTAGAAGGGTGTTAAGATCACTACATTACACTACAGGGAACTCAGACAAATTACCCGACACTCAAAATTAAGGAAGGAAAGGTTTATTTACCTCACAATATCTGGAGGTTTCAGTCCATAATCAGCTGGCTCCAAGACAGGGTGGGATGATACAGGGGCAACATTTCAAGGTAGCAGAAGACAGCAAAAGCAACTACCACCACAGTGGAAAAGGAGCAAGTTTCTTTCCTTCTCTTACATCATATGCAGAGTATCCACCCCAGGACAGGTCCAGCACTCACACCCACAATCCCAGCACTAGACAATAAACTGATCACAAATTCTAGATTTAGCCACCTCCAAAAAGCTAGTCTCCATTGATGGCATGAAGCTTTGGGGGGACATGCAGAAACAAATCATAACAATAGCAGTCACTGTCCAGCACAGTATAGAAATGTGCTGGCTTAAACTGGAACAGGCTGGTAAAGCCAATGTCCAGGATTACAGGCAGTGTGGCTACTTGTAATACATGAAGAAGACCCCTATATGTTTTCATGGAGAGTTGGGCTGTATTTAGGGGTCTGATGCTGTGCTTACTGGCTTGGGAAGCCCAGGATTGGCAGATAGGGCTTGTGGGATACTGAACTATGGTGAGATTTAGGGGAGCACGTCCAAACAACTAATCATATAGTATAACATGTTTCAGGAATATAAGCTTCTCCTCTCACCAGGAATAACTCAGCAGATACCTTCATAAGGGCTACCTTCTGCAATTGGCTCCATAAAAAACTAGGATACATAGGCTGCTATGCCATGCAAGTACTAGCTCAGCAATGGCACCTCGGCTTTGAAGGTTGTGATAAAGGCGTGTCTACAGTACACCCACTTGGCCCCTGGAGGAGAGAGGTGCTCACACAGCTAGGTGGGATATCACAAGCACGTTACTATCAACAAGGATGTCAGGCATTATGTCAGGCCCCTGCACCTCTCATAGGAACATAGATATGCTCTCACCATTATGAA
>PVJA010014449.1:17844-40344 GCA_004027025.1 Myocastor coypus | reverse complement strand
GGCAAGCAGTACATGGACAAAAATCAAAACTGCAAGTGTAATATCTGAAAGAATTAACAACTGGAACCTCCTCTTACTGAGTGAGAAGCTTTTGCATGTCAAAAGAAAGTATCAACAAAATGAAAAGAGAACCCACAAATTTTGAAAAAAATCTTAATAAGTACTCAGAAAAAAGCTTTCTATCTAGAATTTATAAAGAACTAAAAAAGCATTAGAGCCCCCAAACTTAAAGACCCATTCCGGAAATGGGCATCTGAGATGAACACACACTTCTCAAAGGGAGAAATACTACAAGCTATGCCGGGCGTGGTGGCTCACGCCTGCAATCCCAGCACTTGGGAGGCTGAGGCAGGAGGATCGGTGCGAGTTCAAGACCAGCCTGGGCTACAAAAGTGAGCTCAGGACCAGCCTCAACTGCATAGTGAGACCCTGTCTCAAAAAGACAAAAAAAAAAAAAAAAAAAGAAATACTACAAGCTAATAAATACATGAAAAAATTGTCATCCCTACCCATCTGTGAAATGCAAATTAAAATAACACTGAGATACCATCTCACACCAGAAAGAATGGTGATCATAAAGAATTCAACCACCGACAAATGTTGGAGAGTCTGTGCATGAAAAGGCACACTTCTCCACTGCTGTTGGGAATGAAGACTGGTACAACCCTTATGGAAAGCAGTGTGGAGACTCCTTAAAAAACTAGGACTGGATGAAGACTGGTACAACCCTTATGGAAAGCAGTGTGGAGACTCCTTAAAAAACTAGGACTGGAAATCCCATTCAATCCAGCTATCCGCTTACTAGGGATTTTCCCAAAAGAACTGAAAATATCATATCATAGTGATATTTGTTATGTGTTCCAAGCATATTTTTACTCATAGTGATATTTTTGCACCTATGTTTACAGCAGCGCAATTTGTGATAGCCAAATACTGGAAACAACCAAAATGCCCATCACCTGAAGAATGGATGAAAAAGATGTGGTGTTTTTATACAATGGAGAATTACTCAGCTATAAAGACCATAAACTCAAACCTTTCATATATGAGTGGATGTATATTGAACATATACTCATAAGTGAAATAAACCAGACCTACATGCGTAAGTATCATGTAGTCTCCTTAACATAAGAACTCAAAAGAAATGAAAATGAAAAGGTATAATATAAAGATATTCAAAAAGAGTGATGTTTAGTTCAAGTGCTTATGTTATAGGGAACAGTATCATTAAGCTTTTTCTTCTGGAGGTTTAATGACTTAAGTTGGCAGACCAAATAATTAAAGAAAAAGAAAGGATACAAGAAGAACCAGTATTTTGGCTCTAGCCCTTCAAAATCAGTGTGGACAGAGGACATAAAAGAACCTGTACTGTAACAGCCCATAACTCAGTAGTATCCCAAATTTCCTGTTCAAGGAGATTATGGGGCCACAGAGGAAAGGGATTAAAGATATATAGTGCACCACAGGAGAGTCACCTAGAGAGAAAACAAACATTCTCTGAGGCTTTCACAGAGAGCAAATTGGTCAGGCAATTGCCGTGAGGAAAGGGATTAAAGATATATAGTGTACCACAGGAGAGTCACCTAGAGAGAAAATATTCTCTGAGGCTTTCACAGAGAGCAAATTGGTCAAGCAATTGCCATGACTCATCCAGATGGCTGACACTGACAAAAGTTCTACAAACAGCTGTACATAGTTTCAGGGTAATTCCTGAGGGAACCTGACTGACCTCGTCAAATACAAAAGTTGCATTTTTTATAAGATAGGTCTTGCTTTTTCTTGGTCTTAGCCATCCAGCAGAAAAGTCTAACCACCAGGTATAAAAGGGAAAGCCATATTAATATGCTGAGCTGTAAAAGGCTCAAGTCAACAGCTTCTGTTAATGCCAGATGAGCTGATAATTCACTACTGTTATGGACTATTAGACTTTATATACAGCTGTTTTCTCTTTGTGAGATGAAAAGAAAGATCTGTACTGATGATGTTTAGACAAGAAATCATGTCTGCATCTTGTACTCTGAACAACTATGATCAGAACAAAAATATGCAATGCATTAACTATTGTATCTGACCTTCTAACCTGTTGTGACACTGTCTCATTGCCATTTCTTTCACATTAATATTGATAAAAATAAATTCTAAAAAATAAAATGTGTTCCTCCAATTGAACACTGAGAATACATTTCAAGGAATAGCTACCAAAATTCCAAATTCAAACTCCAACTCTTCTGCTTACTTTCTGGATGTGTGATGATGTTACACAATATCATATAAAACTCTCTGATCCTCAAATTTCTCATTAAAAAAACTTCCTATATGTACCACAGGGCTATTATGATGAGCAAGAGAAACAACATATAAAAACATTTGCTGTCATCCATGGTACAGTATTTATACTTCATAAATGTTTGATAACGGTAACAGTAATTCCTATTATTGAAGGAAATGGGTTTTCTGGGGTCTCCAGGACCGACAGGTGATTCCTATGCCCACATCCTCTGTCACTGCCTGCCAACTGCCAATCAGAATTACATGACAGAGTTCATGAAGGGAGCTCCTTCAGGGTGATAAGAACCATTTAAGTGGTTACTTGACGTCGGGACTAAGAATATTCCCAAATGGCTTATGTTTTTCCCTGTGTCTACAGTGCCCTTGAAATGGCACAATTGACAAGACTGAAGAAATAATTTTTCTAAAGGAAATGAATACCATATAATTCAATGCAGGTTGTATGTAATAAACCATCCTTTTACTGAGTAAACAAAGGAAAGAAACTGTGAGTAGTGTAAACACACAGAAGTGAAATTGCTCATGGTGCTATATGCATGTATTCCTTAAGACTTATATTCTATCTGTGTTACTGCTCATATCTCAGATGTGTGCCATTCTCAGAATCTGACAATACAGCACATAAAAATATCCCTAATCAAATGCATATGTGTGGACCCTGTGCTTTGTTAAAAGTAGATTTAAAAGAATTGGAGTCACTTGTTTAAGTCCTTGGGCAGCTGCGCTGTTGGATGCATGCCATCCTGATTCCCCACTGAAACAAAGAAAGTAAACTCTGTTTTCAAAAAATAGTGCCTAACACTTTGGCCAAACAGTTGTCTCCAAATGTTATCCTCCTTAAAGAACACTGCAAGAATTATAAATGTATGATTAAATGATATTTGGAAAGATCACCTGTGTGTGTGTGAGATGTTTAACTTTTCTCATCTTAAGCCACCAGGACCATGGTCATTTACTTGGACTTTAAAGGGCAACACCTGACATTTGGTCTTTGCTGGATTTAACAGGCTGCTTGTAAGCTTAAAGGTTTTGCCTGGTTAAATCAGGTTTTATCACAGAGACTATTTATAACTATACACTGTCTTACAGAAATGTCAGTGTTTGCCTTTGCTCTGAGCAAGGCATAGCAGCTCAAGGTTTAACCCTGAGTAGCTCTTAAAATAGAAACTTCTTAGTTTTAGGTTTAAGTTTCTAACCTCCCACAAGCAACCTATATGAAGTGTTGTTTTTCACTAATGCTCATCTAAGGCTTCTCAATGACTGAGCAATAGCAGTCTTTTGAGGCACGTTATGCTCAGAGTTCTCTGCCATATTGTAAGCAGCCAGAATGCCTTCCTTTATATTCTTCCTGGTGGAGAAAAAAACATATTTTGATGATAAACTGGTGAAATACATTTTCTATGTATTCTGTGGAAATAACTATCTCACTCAGTATGGCAAGTTAAATTTTAGCTGGGCTTGCACAGCAGCTTGGCAGGCCTCTTGTTGACTCCCTCAGGAATTTCTTTCAACAATTTTTCTAAATTCAAACTGTTTCCACTGCTCTTAAGTTTTCAGTTCTACCCCATGTGGACCTCTTCTCATAGATGACCTCACCGCCTACTTCACTGGAAAGATTGTGGTCACATCTCTCCTTTTCTCTTTGCTCAAAATGTGTACTACATGGTGCTTTGCCCTATACTCTACCACAACCCTCCTGTTTATTTGTTTGTTAAAACACAAACAAATAAACACATATGTATTTCTTTGTTCTTGGCAAGAGCATGTCCTCTACTTGGGACACTTGATCCGATCCCCTCTTCTTTCCAAATAAAATATGTTTTGTCAGCTATGTTTAGAGACTCCTTCCCTGTGACCTACTCGATATTCATGGTTCCCCTGGCCTTGATCCAAGTTAACATCAAATTTCTCATCTTTCTTTCACAAACTAAACTCCTCATTGACTCCTCTCTTCAGATCAGCTCACTCCTTAACCACCTGCAACTGAGCATCAACCTTCTGGTCTATTACCCCTATTCAAACTCTGTCTTGAAAGTTACCAGTGACCTCATAATTGGCAGATTCAATGACTTTTCTTTAAAAGCATGCTGGCTAACCTTGTTGCACTCCTGACCACTTCATCTATATTAAAAGTCTCATAATGGTAATTGAAATAAATCAAACACACAAGCTTAAATATTGTGTGGGTTCTCTAATATGAAAAACTCAAATTATACAGAACAAAATAAAAGACAGATAGTAGGAAGTAGGGATATAAATCTTTCTCAAATTCAAATGAGAAGATCAAGAGATGAAGGGATGGGAAGGAAGGAGGAGAGGGAAAAGGGATAAAAAGGGAATTAAGTTGTATTATGTACATGTGCCCACTGCACAGAAGCAATGTAAACATTATGCACTGCCAAAATGTACTTGTACAAATCCCGCTCAACCCCCCTTGGCTTCCATGCAACTACACTGACTTGTGTCTTACATCTTTGCTTCTGATCTGTCTCGTTTGTTACCTGTTCTTCATCTAGCCAAGAAATATAGGTATTCTCTACAGCTCTTGTCCTTGGCCATCACCTTTTGTATTTTGTTTAGCTGAAAAAGTCTTTGATTATAAGGAAAATATTCAGCTACACAGGAGGGGAAAGCGGTAGGGGTGAAAAATATGGGAAATGTAATCATCAAACAAACTGCCCATATATGGCTTTCTGTTACAGACGTGAGTGACGGGGCTCTTAACTTCATTTGACTTCCCTGGCTCAATCTTCCTGAGTTTGGGAAATGTTGCAGTTCACTGGCTTTAAAGAAACAAAAGACAGTTTAGAGAAGGGAAAGATATTTTGGTCCTTTGTTCCAATCTTTCTCCATGATTGTGGGGTTGTTCTCAGCCCTACTTCTAAGTATCTGTTGATTCCAAAGACATAAACCCATGGAACTGAGGCAACTTAGGCAGCAGTACGCTGAACAGTGAGATAGTGGTGATGAGGAAGTGGGCAATGTCATACTTGGTGGAGAAGCTAGCCAGAAGGTAACTGGGAGAGAAAAAAGATAGGACAAGTGAGGTAGGCCTTCCCTAAATGCACTCAGGGTTTTCCAGTGATCACCTCTTCTTCTATTTTAAATGATCACTTTTATTAAATTTAGTTCTTGGCATGTAAAAATATTCTAGCTGCATCAACAGAATTTAATTTGGGCCTGAGATAATAAGGCAGCCCTTTTAACTGAAAATTATAAGCCAGTCTCTATTATTAATGACAAATGACAGCTAAAGCTTTTTCAGCCTGCATGACTGTTAAAAGAGTTCTTTGCTTCTACACTACATAGTCAGTTTTTGAGGACTAATATCAGTTCTACCTTTACATATTCAATTCTTTTTTTTTCTCTTTTTTTCAGTACCAGAGATTGAACTCAGGACCTTGTGCTTGCCAGGAAAGCACTTATTCCACTAATTTAACTCCTTGGCCATATACTCACTTCTTTTGGAAGGGTAAAGATATTTAATTTTAGTAGCTTTATCTCTTAGTTCCTTCTCCATTCCTTCTCCATTCCTCTAGTATCACGGAGGCACCAAGAAATGCTTGAGTAACATCTATGTTTTATTGCTCCCTATAGGCTCAGTATCAGCATAGTATAATACCTTCAACACAACTTTGATGGGTAATCTGCTGCTTTTACTTTTATTCTGTTTCTTGCAACAGGGTCTCACTATGCAATTCAGGCTGGATTTGAACTCCAGGTGATACTCCTGCTTCAGCCTCCAAAGTACAGGGATTACAAACATATACCACCATACCTGACTGCTTTTTCAAAGCTTCCTATGGAACTTTCTATCTGATTCTTGGAGCCATTTCTAATCCAGCACCTCCCTTACCCAACAGAAGCTCATGGTGTAATAGGAGAGATACAAAGGAACTTTTGGGAAGAGGTAAACTAGAGGTCATAGTCCATCTGCTTCCAGTGTGTCAACAGGCATGCCTTTCCTTGGCCAGGGTCTCAAAGGGTGTTCCTTTCACTGTACACAGGAAGATATACATTGCCAAGTTGTAGATGACATTGTTCAGGGTCCAGACAACAGGAATGCTGAGAAAAGGGATGCTGGGTAGAAGCACATGCAACAGCACTACCAAGATGATGTAGGCCAGCCAGATGCCCTGACTATTCCTGACTCACAATGTTGAGGTTTACTTCACTGTGTGCCACTCTCACATTTATCCTACCAGTTTCAGGAGCCAGTGCTGGCCATTGCCTTTTCCATAAGCTCACTTTTGATGAAAATTCCTTTTGTTTTGAGAAATTAATAAATTTTTGTTGCTGTGAGTTGAATTTGACATTTTTGGCAACTACTTTGAGTGGTAAGTCCACATACTGAACTGATTTCTCTATGTAGGCATCTACTTAATCCTCATTCAGGCACAAATCCATGCATCAATTATTTCCTGAGCACATACAATGTTATCAAAGTAACTATACAATTTGATATTCTAATCAGAGTTATTCTAAATGTGAATGGCAGCACTATCAATATTTGTAACAGAGAAACAACCATAAATACCGATTGTCTTGGGCAAAGTAGGACACAGGGTAACTCTAAGTATGATACTATCCAGTTATTGCAAAGCACAAGTAAATGGTAAATCCATCCTGCCCTCAAAAAGAAAAATTAAAATAGCAGAGTAGCAATGTGTGCACATAAACAGAATACTTGTAGGTCATAACCTAACCTCTTACTTTGAAAACCATGAAAACTATACATGGTTTTCAAAATAAGAGATTTATTTTCACCTTGAAGGTCTGAGGAAAAAGTTTATGAAAATATCATTCAAGTAGCTCTTGAACCTCTGAAGATGACACCTAGGAGAGAGTTCAAGGTGAAAAGAGCAGTAGGAGCAGGACCCTATTCATGGCACACCCATGTGTGACAAAACAGGGCCACATCTAGGAGTGACAGTGCTAATATTGTTGACATCTTTGTTCCTTGAAATTTTTAATATTTTAATTAACTTTTCCTGTTATTCCCAAAGTCAGTAATTTATACATTACCAAAAAATGTATAGCAAATGGTAAGAGAATGCTATTTTCTAGCAGTCAGTACAATGATTTTCTGGCAGAAATAATGTATTCTGAAGAGACACCATTTTCAATTTTGAACCAAGAATATGTGTTGACTGCTGATGATCCAGAGCATGAATAAAAGCATGCAAGAGGAACTTGTCTCAAATGAACAGAACAGAAAGGCTGCATCAACCTGACTCAAGTGTCAGGTATATGAATGCATAGTGAAAAAAACTTGGAGGAATACACTCACACCACACTGTGAATGCCCTTGAATCTCAGCATAAGAAAGTTGAACCCTAACCAGGTAGGCACAGATCAAAATAATTTTAAGAAATTACCTTTGGGCTGGGTGTGGTAGCGCATGTTCTACCTTCTTAAAGAAATGTCCCAGCACTCAGAGGACTAAAGTAGGAAATCATTGTGAGTTTGAGGCCAGACTGAACGATAATGGTGAAACACTGTTTCAGCTCTCTGCCAGAAAAAAAAAGTTTCTTAAGACTAGACTGGTGGCACATGCCTGCTACTCTAGTACTCTGGAAGCTGAGGCAGGAGGATCACTACAAGTCTGATGCCACCCTAGACTTTTTAGTGAGTTCAAGGCCAGTCTGTATATAGTGAGATCATATGCCAAAAAAAGTTGCCTTGGGAATGATGTACAAAATAGTTTCAAGGGCAAAGACCAGAAATGGAGAGACAAGTAATAAGGTTACTGGCTTTCTGGTATAGGCCGACACTTCCCACAGTAAGTTCTGAAGAACTACCTCTATTTCTTCTGAATTTTAATAACTCTGAATACCAAGAGAACAGAAGCTGAGAAAGTTGTTTGGTGTAATGCAACTGTACCATCACTCCATGGATCTGAATATTCTACATCTCTCTTAGTGGTCTGCCAGAGCATCATTATTACATGCACCAAATCAAGCTCATCTGCCCCCAAAAAATTACTTCTTCCAGTGGGGAGACTGTATAGCAGAAGTACCTGCCTGGCATTTGTAAGATCTCAAGTTTGATCTCCAGTACAAAAATACTCTTTTTCTGTGGGCACTGCCACAAAACAAAGGTGGCTTAATACTACAGATTTCAGAGATGGAATTTAGGGTTGAAATGGCAATTGCATGAAATAAACTTTTCAGACTCCTTCTACGTATAAACTTTGATGTCTTCATGGTTCATTATAAATGTTGATATTCCAGCCATTACATCCACATAGATGGTATACTGGTAGAAGAAAAGAAATGTGTAGGTTCTAGCTTCTTAAAGAGGCGTCTCAAAAAGTACTATATCATATCATATGTCCACTTTCATAACAATAACCAGAACATAGTCATGCAGACACATGCAAGGAAAGTTGAGAAATAGTGTCTTTTATATAAGTAATAGTACTCCTAGATAAAAATCCAGCTCCTCTTATTAAAAAAAGTAAGAATATTGGATATTAGGAAGTGTCTGCTACAGATGAGAACATTGTTAAGACTGGGAGCGAGAAAAAGGCAAGGAGGAGGTGTAAAAGATAACAAGTTTTCCAGCCTAGAAACTGAGAGAAGTTCCTGTCTCATTTGCCACTGTACATAATCAGGACATATTCCAAAACAAATTTATGTAGTTTAAAGGGAAACTTTACAAGCTTTAAAACAGTGTCCCTACTTGGAGTAGAGGATACCACACTAAGATGACCATACTAATAAACTTGATTATAGCTATACCTTTAAATTACCAGGAGAAAAGAACCATTTGCAGGTAGCTCAGTGAATTGAAGTGTCTGCTTAGGCAGGTGCAAGGACCGAGGTGCAATCCGTGGGAGTGCTGTGTTGGCTCTGCCTCTGGGGTGCGCTGAGATGGTGATTGAGACTGGGTGCAGTGGCACATGCCCATAATCCCAGCTCTTGAAAGTCTGAAAACAGGAGAATCACTGAGTCAGATCTACACAGTGAGACACTGTAGAACCTATACTAAATACATTTAAAAAGAACCATTTGGTATCCTGTTATTATAGATTTCATTAGTGGAAATCACAATCTATATCACCAGAACCTCAAACAGATGTTATAACAATTCTGTTTTACTATCATTATGCTGGGAAATTATATTTCTAAGGAATTCAAATACATTACTGCTTTTCATATTTTAATCTAACATACAATATAGTCATATAAGATATGGAAGGTATAACTAATGTAATACTCATTTCATTGATCAGACCAGAAACAGATTGTTGTTTATCGTCATAATGTTTTGTGGATGGAATGAAACACCAAGTCCTGTTCTGGATTCCTAGCAAGCAAGCTTTTTTCTCTTTTCTTTTTGTGACATCCCAAAAGGTGCCTAAGTGGAAATAACAACTGTGGGTAGGAATGAAATTAGGCTTAGAACTTGACCTCCAACACACGCAATACTGATTTACATGAGCCAGACAGATTACTGCATTCAAAACAATGTCTTTTTTTTTCCTGATGGAACTTCCCATTCGCACAGGCCAACCACCCAAAAGTATATCCAAAATATGCCACTACATTTCTAAGAACCCAGACCAAAATGGGTGAGAACTACCTAAAAAATGTACCTTCTCTATTCTGGACTTGATTAGCAGAGATGAAAAGGAAGAAAAACAGGGAAAAATAAAGGAACAGAGTAGGAAAAAAAAGGGTCTTGTTTGTCTTGGTTACTTCTTTTCAGTTTTGGCTTTAAAAAATAAACTACTGACCTAAACAATGTCTTAACAAGACAGGTCAGTATTTATAGTCCTTAGGAACCACTTGTAACCATTCTGTTCCTCATCTGTGAAGTATCGTGGCCAAGATCACATACCAAATCAGTGATATAGTCATCATGAGGCCTCCAGTGCCTGGCTCCCAGTTTCTTTTTTTATATAAGCCAAGTGACAGAATAGGGGAAAGATGGGTCAGAGAAACAAAGTGGCCAAAAGACTGTATTTCAAAATAAAGCCATTACACAGAACTGTGACATTTCTCATCTACAAACAGAAAAGTAAGTCAAGACCCTAACATCTGTCTTTTCAATGGATATACAGAGGCATGTTTCAGTAGTTAAAACAAAAGTATGTATCTACTGTACCATCGCTGTCAACTTTTATCTGATGAAGCTCCATTTCTTGTGAAGTTAGGAAAACAAATAAAGGAATTGTCTAACACAACAGAGTTACAGGGATCCAGGTATTGTAAACAAATTATACTGTATGCTAAGGAAAACCTGTTGAAATCCAAAGACAGAACACTTTTTAAATATTTGTTGGTAGTATCTGTTCCTTAGATTCCTGATTATCTAATTGGGTTTTATCCTCTTATTTCCCTTAAGAATCTTTTTAGGGGCTTGCAGGTTAGCTCTGTGGTTTAAGCATCTAAGCAGGCAATCCAGCCAGGCACAGGGGATGGCAGTTTGGTCCCCAGACCTTCCTTAAGGCAGCTTGAGCCAGAAAAAAATCCTCAAACTTTTCCCATTTGATCCTGATTTTAATCAATTTTATTTGAGCAATGGTGCTTGTAATGTCATTGGCTGCCCATAGTTTTGTCCCAATTCATGCCCACCTAAGTGAGTGCCCATGTTCCCCATCATCTTAGACCTACCTCACCGCATGGTTTTCCTCTATAAAAGTCCCTGGAAGGGATAGATTCCCAGGAACAACCTCCTCAGGAACCCCCTTCTGTCCCTCTCTCAGACAGAAGCTTTCTTTCCCCCAATAAATCTATTCTGCTCATAACCTCAAATAAAAAAAATCTTTTTATATTCCTAAATTTGCAATCCATCCTTCATAACCATTTCTAATACTGTACATTAGGCTGATGCTTTATTCATAATCATTTTTTAACCTTTCTAGCTCAGATATTTATTGGCTCTTTTTGTTTCTGACTCTATCTCTTCTTTCTTCTCTGTCTCGCACATACATGCATATGCATGTGTGTGTGTGTGCAAGCACACACACACACACACACATACACACACACATTTCCAACATTCTGCATAAGCAGTGCTGGAGTAATGCACCATACAGAAAAATATAGAGATTTCCCCCAGGTAGCCTTGCTGAAAGCAAAATTGACTAAAACAAAGTTGCTAGCACAGTTGTGAATAGACCCACTTACCTGTGCTTCTCCACACACAAGCACTGTCTGCTCCCCCCAAATAAGGGATGCCACCAACTTTGAACCTTTCTCTTACAAGCATAGTTGGATACAGCCACCAAAATCACACTGTGTTTGGCAAGGACTGAGCAAATGAATATTCCCAAGGTCTCCTTCACCAAAGTGATTCCTCTTTACCAATCACCAAAAAACTCCTCTAGAGTCCTACACAGCATTCTTAGCTATACTATATTATAGATATGTCATCAGAATGCCAGGATGTGGAGAATCCCTGAACACTAGTGATAAACCTATAACTCTCAAATGCTACCTATTATAAATGGTCCAGTTCCTATTAAGAAAGGAAAAGAAAAAGGCCTACAATATTCTGCCTTACACTCGCCCTATGTGATCTACCCAACAACCTCAAAGAATGAACTTGATTTGCTGTACCAAACAAGTTGGAGATTATGGACCAAAAACAGAGTACAACAGGCCTTTCACTCAGGTTAAGTGTTGGAAAGCTTGTTCTCACTCTAAGGGGGATAGATTCTGTTCTCTAAATAACTGCTCAGTATTATATACCACAATCATCCTTATTCTCAAGGCAATCATTTATACTTTCCCTGACCACTTATATTCAGACCCTTGATTCCATAACCCAGTATCACTTTCCTATTTGACCCCTTTTGTTTTGGTAACAGTTTGTGTTCCACTCTAAGACCAGAGTTTTAAGCTAAACAGAGGGTGAGAGGGGAGAGGGAGGGAAAAAGGAAGAGACAGGAAGAGAGAGAGAGACAGGGGAAAGAGACAGAGAGAGAAGACAAAGCAAGACAGGGATAAATACAGATGAACCCACAGAGATGATACAAAAACGAAAGAAAAGTTATCTATGATTCTACAAACAAGAAGGTGTCCTTCTTTGTCTTAGTTAAAGGTTTCCTTATTAAGTCCTGAGGAAATACATATATTCTATTTCTGCCAAACTCTGATTATTCCCTGCTATTAAACTTGATACCATAAAAACAGAATGAAGTGCACAGTGAAAATGTTTGAAATTCTCTTTGTCTCTGTATGCTGGCTACAAGGTGAATAAGTGGGACCCCTCTGTCCATCAACATTTAAGGTCCACATGATATTGGTCACCTAAGACAGAACCTTGGATGTGCAAGCAAATAACTCCAAGTATCTAATTGGTACTTCCCCAATGCTCCCCAGAGAGCAAGTACTCAGACATCCATTTGAGGCCTTAAGAAGTATTTATGCGTGGGGAGGTGTACATACATACACAAATTTGTGTGTGGGGAGGTGTACATTCATACAAAAGTATCCATGTATAATGTTCTTTATTATTCAGTAATTTTAGCTGTGATTTTTTTTAAATCTCATGTTTCTAATTTGAATTGAAAATCCTCAACTAGATGTTTTAGTTTTCCTGAAGCATCTGTCTATTGCAAGATGTGTAAGGTTGAAATTTTGCAAATGTATTCTTTTGAAAACATGTTCATAAATAAAAATAGGTTGGCTGTTAGAATACCAAGACACCAATCAATTGTAAGTGGCTCTCATTACTCTCTCTCCATCTGCTCAAGTCTTTTAAAATTTCATTTTTGAACTACGCAGGATTCTAAAGTAAGGGAAGAGTGCCACCCTATGGTAATGATTTGAAGTGCACGATTGTAGTCTGAATCCAATTATGGGAGTCTATGTTGCGCACTACATCTAAAAGACAGCAAATCTTCACAAAATGGAAAATGGAAAAATAGACAAATCTAAGGTTAAACAAGAACTTTCGCTTTGTTATTGGACTTGGCACTGCATAAGAAAGTACATTTAATGGGGCAATACAACGCTGGAGCAATTTTACTTCATGCAATAATAATTACTCTCATTGAATACTTATGTAAGGAGCCCGGGAAATAGCTCTGTGGCACACGTGCCTGCCTGGTAAGTGCAAGGTCATGAGTTCGAAACTCAGTCCTGTGAAAAAATAAATACTTACGTGGTTGGCTTCTCTGTGTGAGATTCAGATACACGTACATATATATGAACATATTAATTTAATGCATAACCCTATATGTACATATATATGAACATATCAATGCACAATCCTATAAGGTAGGTACTATTTTTAACTTTTTTAACTTATTTGTTATAGGGTCTCACTACACAGTTCAGACTCATAGTGATCTTCCTGTCGCAATATCTCCAGTGCTGGTATTACAAATATGCACCACAATGCCTGGTTTCATGGCTGGAAGGGCACACCCAAATTCCAGGGCCAGCATGGCTTGAGGTACTGGGGATCAAACTCAGGCCCTTGCACTTGCCAAGCAGGCACTTAGACTTCTGAACCATCTTCCTACCCTCCAAATAGGTACTGTTATCAATTATATATTATAAATGGTGAAACAGAGGCCTAGAGAAGATAAAGCATTTGGGCGCACCACCTACCTCAAATCTTAGCCTGTCAAGGATGGTAATCAGGGCCTGGTGTCTGCTCCTGTTGCTTGGGAGACTGAAAACAGAAGAATCACTACATATCTGATGCAGATAGTGAGACCCTGTAGACACTGTAGACTTTGTGCTAAATATAGAAGGAAAAAAATCCTAGTCTATAATGTTGTTCACATTACAATACCCTTGATTCTATTTGTGTTCCTTTGACGGCTATTACACATGCTTAACTCTTTCGCTTGCCTCTCATGCTCTTCACTTCCCTGATAATTATTCTGTTAGTGAGTTTCACTAGTAAGCCTCATAGCGTAGTGCCTAGGTTTTGTGTTCTTTCACCATCTATCATCTGCCTCAAACCTCTTTCCTATCTCAGCCCCTTCAAATATCCATTAAATCATGTTGAAAATTACATTCCTTTAAATCCACTAACGTCAATATAACCAACCTCAGAATTTTTCTTATAACATTTATTTCTAAAATGTTTGATCTCTTGTGCAGTCCTTAATGTGGCGATATTGTGTTTGTGTGTGTGTGTGTGTGTGTGTGTGTGTGTGTGTGTGTGTGTGTTTCAGTTTAAAGAAACAAACTCTCATGGAAAATCTTAAACAGCATTTGCCAATACTTTCAACACTACTACTACTGCCACATTCTGTTAAGGGGAAACCTTTTCTCAATCAATTATTCAATGAAAATATATTGAGCTTTAACTATTCCTAGGATCTGGAAGCGCAGCAATGAAGAAGCCAAGTATGGTCTCTGCTGATGGAACTTATACTTTTGGATATCATCCCGGAGAGAAAAGAAAAAAATGTTATTCTAAACTTGACTCAAAATTTAAATGTATTACATTCATACAGCTATTTGATCTTTGTCAGAGTCAAAATACACACACAGACACAGACACAGACACACACACACACACACACACACACACACACACACACACACATACAAACCCAATGGAATAAAGATAGCCTCTTCAATCGATAGTGCTGGAAAAACTGGCTATCTACATCTAGATTGAGTCTCAATCCATATATATCACCATGTACCAAATTGAAAGTCAAAATAAAAAATCTAAATATTAAAACGAAAACAATCTATGGGAAGATAAAATACGTATAATACTGGAGACACACAGATGTAGGCAAGGACTTTCAGAACAGAATTCCAGTGGCACAAGAAATAATGAGAACCAACCAACAGGATCACATCAAATTAAAAAGTTGTGCACAGCAAAGTAACCAGCAAAGTGAAGAGACAATCTTCAGAATGTAAAAAAATTGCCACCACTGCTACACTCACAGAGGATTAATGCCAAGAATACACGAAGAAGCCTGGCATGGTGGTGTATGTCTATAATCCCAGCACCTGGGAGGTTGAGGTAAGAGGAACATTGTGAGTTTAAAAAAAGTTAGAAGCCCCACAAAATAAGAAATCCACAAAAAAATGGTCAGCCAATATGAATAGATACTTCTCAGAAGAATTGTTGTGAATGACCAATAAATATATGAAAAAATGTTCATCACTGTTGGTTGTCAGAGAAATGCAAATTAAAACTATACTGAGATACCATCTTATCCCAGAAGGAACGGATATCATCAAAAATCCAGTCATATCGGCTGGTGAGATAACTCAGTGGTCTAAAGTGCCTGCTGAGGAAAGCTTAGGCAACCACTGGGACCGCGGTTCGATCCCTAGTACCACATGCTGCACCAGCCCTACCCTCAGAGCAAGCTGAGCTGGCCATAACATACATACATACATACATGCATACATACATGCATGCATATATACATAAAGCAGGTTTAAAAATCCAATAATAACAAGTGCTAAAGATGTGGGGAACAGGACCTCTACTAAATTGGTGGAAGTAAAGACTAGCACAACCACTGAGGAAATCAGTGTGGAGATGCTTGAAAAATCTAAAAATGGAAATTTCATTTGACTCAGTTATCTCTCTTCTAGCTATATTCCTAAAAGAGTTAAACATCATCATATTACAGGAATATATAGCCCACGTTTGTACTAGCACAATCTATAATAGCTAGGTCTTAAAAACAGTAGATATGTGTATCAACAAATGAATGGATGAGGAGCAAGATGGAGCTGAAGGTGAAGAAGGAAGTCCCTACCCCTCCCAAAGCTGAAGCCAAAGCAAAAGCTTTGAAGACCAAGAAGGCAGTGCTGAAAGGCATCCACAGTCACAAAAAGAAGAAGACATGAATATCACCCACCTTTCATGATCCCAACACATTGCAGCTCTGGAGGCAGCCCAAATACCTTTGGAAGAGTGCGCCCAGGAGAAAGAGGCTTAACCACTATGCTATCATCAAGTTCCCCCTGACCATAGAGTCAGCCATGAAAAAGATCGAGAACAACAACACACTAGTGTTCATTGAGGATATCAAAGCCAATAAGTACCAAATGAAACAAGCTGTAAAGACGCTGTATGACATCAAAGATGCCAATAGCCTAACAAAGCCTGATGGAGAGAAGCAGGCATATGTTCGATTGTCTCTCAATTATGATGCATTGGATCTTGCCACCAAAATTGAGATCATTTAAACTGAGTCCAGTTTACATGGCTAATTCTAAATGTATACCTTTTTCCCCAGTAAAAAAAATGAATGGATAAGGAAATTGTGTTTATGCTCAGTGGAGTACTATGTTGCTATAAAGGAAAAGTTGAGGCATATGTAGGTAGGTTGCAACATGAAAACAAAGTAAGTGAAATAAGCAGATACACAAGCTCTATCCATCATCTTGTTGCTCCTCCCATTTCTACTATGTAGTTTATAAGTCATTCTACAGTGAAGAAGTTCATTCCAAAGTCTGCCACTTATTCCCTCTACACTCACTCTATCTGCTATTGCTACCTGAAAGCTAGGTTTCTCCCCTCCAGTCCCATATCTTACAGAGTCATCTTTCTTGAACAATCTACATGGTGGGGTGTGAGCTCAGGAGAGTTATGTTACTCTCCTTATTCCTCCTTTGCATTTTCTAAAATAGAAATAGGCAAAAATTTTCCTTTAAAGCACCAGAGTAAATATTTTAAGCTTTGTTGGACCAATTTGAATCACAGCCAATGAAATTTTATTTACAAAAATGGGCAGGATGTTCAGATTTTACCCAAAAGTCATTTTCAGGCTCTAAACTATTCATCTTTCACGCACATGGAAAACTTCGTAGCCAGTGGTGTTGGCATGCACCTGTAATCCTAGCACTCCTTTAGGGCTAAGGCAGATGGATTCCAAGTTTAAGCCCAGCCTGGAAAAATCTAGTGACTTAGTAAGGCTCTGGCTCAAAATTTATTGAAAGGCCTGGGTATGTAGCTCAGTGTAAGGCCCTGAGTTTAATCCCTAGTACTGCAAGAAAAAAAGCTTCACTACCTATCCCACCTCTCCTTGCTCCTGTTACATACCCAATTCCTCCTTTATCTGTGTTTATGGAGTACTCTAGCATCTCTGGACAATCCACCTCATATTTTACCATTGTTCTGGATGACTGTCAAATCCACAAATACAAAAAATACACCACCATTACCTCACAGTACCCTGATATCATCAATTCTAATGACTTTTACCTCTGTGCCTTCTCAACAACCCACTCCTGTAGGAAATACTTTTTTCTTTGACACACTCAAACCACTACCTTACTCTGATTATGTCATTCTTTTTAAAAAAAGAATAAAAACTAATAGAAACTATTAGAAATCACGCAGAATTTCACTAAAGACAGGAATTCAACAGTGGTTATAATATTGTGTATTGTTATCTTTACATTAGTTGTTCATATTATCAGATATAAGCATGTAAAACTGGTCAAAGAATTGAAAAGTTAAGCCTTAACTGTTGCTTTCAATAAACCAATAAAAATCAGCAGTATAATTATTCCAACTATCCTTGTATGTACATATGTAGTTTCTCCTTCTTCCTTTTTTCCTTTCACTCATCCCTGTTGCTCTTTCGCTTTGAGCAGTTTTTTCCCTTTGACAATATCTATTGTACCTCGTTATGTTTTCATATAATTTTTATTATGGCTGGCAAAATAGCTCTACAAACAGGCCCAGGGCCGGGGGTTTGATCCCCCAGCCTATTATGCCAGCCCCGGCCCTGAGGCAATTGAGACTGGGTGTGGTGGTGCATACCTGTAATCCCAGCACTTGGGAGGCTGTAGACAGGCGATCACTATGAATCTGATTTAGTAGTGTGACCCTGACCACCCTGTAGATCCTTCCCTAAAAAAATACAAAAAAAGTAATAGTAATTTTATTCATTTTAATGAGAAAAAGGATAAAATAGCAAGGAAACCATTTCAAAACCTGTTAGTAGGACAGTTACAATAATTAATACATTGTATATTATTCTCTTCATAGTAATTATTTGGAGGACAAGATGCAGGCATGATGGTTTTTTTTTTTTTTTTTTTTTTTTTTTTTGTGGGACCAGGGTTCAAACTCACGACCTTGCACTTGCCCAGCAGGCACTTGTGCCTCGGAGCTATCTCCCCAGCTCCCTAGGCATGATGTTTTGTCTAAACAATATTAGTACAAACTTTTACTCTCAGTGAACTAACAGAAAGTAGTCGTACATCCTAACCCTCTTGTGTTTATGTGTGTATATATATTAAATTATATATATCTTTCCTTCCCCCTTTTTTCCACAACAGTCCTTTATTTACACCTATAATCCACCTTTCTTTTGATTATAAATAAAAATAGGGCTTTTGCATAGTGCCAGCATCTGCTCTCTTCCACACAATCTACCTTTCTAGTCCTTATTTTACTCTTAGTCTCAATTCTTTCCACCTTTCTAGGACCTTTACCTTCAACTCCCACCCTTTTGCTCTCTTCTTCTCTATCTGCCTATCTGCTTGTTTTTTTTCTTTCCTTAAAATATTTATCTTTACACTAGGTGTAGTGCTGTAAGCTTGTAATCTCAGCACTCAGGAGACTAAGGCAGGAAAATCATGAATTCAAGCCCAGCCTGGGCTACACAGCAAATTCAAGACTGGTCTGGACTAGGCAGTGAGACGCTACCTAAAAAAAAAAAATACCCTTCACTTTGGGTAGGTTTCATGGACTTAGGTTTCTCTTTCTTTCTCAGGAAAGTACCTTAAATGACAGCATTATTACTTTTTCACTTCCAAACAATATGAGCAGATACCACTACTTGCCTGAAATACCTCTGCTAAAGCCGCACTGACCTTCACGTAACCATATGCAATACAAACATTTCTGTCCATCTCTACTTTTCTCTGTGACATTGGTCCTGCCCACTCCTCCAATCTAACTGGATTTTTCTCTCAGTACAATCAGCATGAGATTATTATTTGCTGCTCCTCCATATATCCTTGCTATTACTTTTCTTCTGAGACACTATTTCGTCCTTAAGTGTTGAAATTCTTTAATGAATGCTCTTCTCTAATTTCACACATCTTCCTGGGTTACGTGCAGCACCCACAATGTGCTACTTCTGAACTTATCTCTCTAGCCTGTCCTTTCCTTCAGCACTCACCTCCAAACTATAACTCTAACAGTTTGGTGGTCATTTCCCTCAGATACTTCAAATTCACCACACTGAACTCTAACATATCTTCTCAACCATCTCTGCCTCAATCTTGCACATAAATCCTAGCTACAGATAGTTTATTATCAGCTTACTTCCATTTTATTTATATTTTACCAGAATTATTCATATAAAAGTCTTGGCATCCTACTGCCACTAAAGCTAACTACAGTACGTGGGTCAGGGTAGGCTTACAGTCCAGCGGGGTACACTCCATACACTGCCCAGCACAGCTGAGGAGAATGTGCAGTTGAGGAGATGAAGATGAGTAAGAGCAGTGAACTTTCTACTGTACCTCTTTAAACAAGCTATACTTATTCCCACCTATAGGTACCAAGCACTACATAAACCCTTTCTACATGCTTAGTTCAAAGATTAAGCAATACAGGCATGGTACTCCAATACAGTACTTCATAAGGTGAGGAAGAAGGAGCACAGGTTCTATCTCAGCCTGTGAAACTAAGCAACTGAGGAAGACCCAGTCTCAATATGAAAACAAGCTGAGGATGCAGTAGACTATGGATTCAGTAAGACTACGATTCTCAATTTCTCAGTCAGACATACACCTCCCACTTCATGCTATATTGCTTATATCTTGCACATACAGTCTTCAAACAGCCTCCAAATTATACCTCAAGAACAGATACAGGTAGCTGAATCTCAAGTCTTGGTTTTGGTTCTTTCTCAAAACTATGTTTCTAGTCTCATCAATGTGATGACTTATTTTGTCTTTTCCCAAGGGTTGAGTCTGAAAAACAAATGGAATAAAGGCTTCAAATATCATTTGAGAACCACGGACTTAAGTTCATAGAAAGGCTATGAAGTTTCTAAATAAGAAAGCAAGAAGAGATACTCTTTTCTAAGATACTAAGTTTCAGAATCTGGTACAGTAGAAACAGTTGTTGTAGTGAAGACTGACTAAGAAGGAAGACTGGAAGTGGAGAAGCTTATTTCAGGAATCCAAGAATGAGGTAATGAGCTTAGCCCAGTCAACCACACCTGCCTCATCTCTTCAAACTTAATCCCTTATCAAATATACCATGGAATCTAAAGGAAGGACCTTCCTCTAGCATCAGAAAACAGATGGCCATATCGAGAACCAGCTGAGAACATTACAATGACCAGTAAATGAAATTGATATCATTACAATGCACCCTTTAGATGGCTTAAAAACTTAAAGATATTTCCTTGGTCAGTTCAGCATAGATATCTAAAGTGTTTCCTTCAGTTAGAACACTAAGCTGGTAATATAGATTATGTTCCTGCCAAACATAGATGATTATTCTCTCCTACATTGTCCATGCCTTACTTTGAAAACCGATCACCATTAGACTCTCAGTTTAGAATTGTATTACAAGATTTAAAGATAACCTCTATGATGGTTCAAATAGCTTTCATAGCCTTGGAAAGGAAAAATTAGTTATATCTCTGATTCTTAAAAGAATCAATGTGACAATGTTCTTAATGATCTCTGGACAATGAACTGTAGCTTTATTCACTCCTATAAAAAGACATTTTATGCATTTGTCCCCATATAACTAACCTCATTTGTATCCTACTGTCAGTGGCCCACAGCTACCATAATCAAGATGTAAAATCTCATAGCCAAAGATTATGAACCTTTCTTTGTATCTTAGGGAAGGGTCTACAGGGTGTTCAGGATCTCACTAATAGATTGGACTTGCAGTGATCCGCCAGTTTACAGCTTCCCAAGAGCTGGGATTACAAGTGCATGCCACTGTGCCCAGTCTCAATTGCTTTCTCAGTACACCCTTGGAGTGGCGATGGCATAGTAAGAAAAAGGAATAAAGGTGAATATATGAAAGACAATCACTTTCCTGCATAGCAGCAATGTACAAATAGAATTTGAAATTTATAACAAAACCATTTATAGTAGCCCCCCAAAGTTAAATAGCTATAAATCTAATAAAATATGTACAAGACATATAAGGAAAATTGATGATATTTAAAAACTAAATAGAGTGATATTCTATGTTTATAGATAGGAAAATAATATTGTCAATATGTCAGTTCTTCTCAATTTGATCAACAGATTAAAAGCAATGCCAATGAAGCCTCTAGAAAATCTTCTAGCAGGACGCCCTAAAACCTAGAACAGCCAAATCAATGTCAAAAGATAAAGGCCAAATTTCAGAACCGACCTTACTCAACTTCAAAAAGCTACAGTAAGGAAGACAAAGTGGTACTGGCAGAATAAATTTATCAGTAAAACAGGAAAAAGATCCCAGAAATAGATGCAGATTTTAAAAAGTCAAATAAAGCTAGGTGTGTTGGTACATGCTGCAATTCTAGCTTCTTGGGAGGCTGAAGCAGGAGGACTGCACTCTTGAGGCAATCCTGAGGCCTAGTCTCATAAATAGATAGGTAGGTAGATAGATAGAGAGATAGATAGGGTTGGGGTTATTTCAGTGCTTTGAGTTTAATCACAATTTTGAAAATTAATTAATTAATTAAGTGATCTTTGACAAAGGAACAAAATGTAATACAGGGGAAATTATTACATTTTTCTATAAATAATGTTGGAACAACCAGAAATCTCCATGAGTGAAAAAATAAAATCTAAACATTCATTATACCTTTCACAAACTTTAGTTCAAAATTCATCTTGGACTTGACTATAAAAACATAAAACTAGACAATAACAGAAAATCTGAATGATCTTGAGTATGGCAATGACTTATTAGGTAAGACACGGAAATGAAAATCCAGAAACAAATCCTTATTAATTACACTTCATTAAAATTAAAAACTGGGCTGGTAAGATATCTCAGTGGACAAAACACCTGCTTTGCCTGGCCCCAGGACTCACTGAGACAGGCAACGGAGTCAGTGTGTGGTGAGGCACTCCGGTAATCCCAGTTCTGGGAAGGGTGAAAACAGGAGGATCATTATGAGTCCAGGCTGCGTAGAAAGACCTGTACCAAATACATAGAGCAAAAAATAATAAAAAATTAAATTAAATTGAAGACTAGGCATGAGGATACACACCTGTAATCCCAGCTCTTGGGAGGCTGTAAACAGGTGGGTCACTATGAGTCTGATCGAGT
>PVJA010014449.1:0-17744 GCA_004027025.1 Myocastor coypus | reverse complement strand
CTGAACTGTACAGCGAGACCCTGTCTCAAAAAGACAAAAAAAAAAGAGTGCAAAAGATAAGCCACAGAATTTTGGGAGAAAGTATTAGCAAAAGACATCTGATAAAGGACTCTTACTCAAAATAATCAAGAAGTGTTAAAACCTCAACAATAATAAAAGAATAAATCAATTTAAACTTTATTTATGGTCAGCTCAGCCTGCTCTGGAGGTGTGGCTGGTGCAGCATGTGGTACCAGGAATTGAACTGTGGTCCCTGTGGTTGCCTAAGCTTGCATAAGCAGGCGCGTTAGACCACTGAGCTATCTCACTGGCCCAAATAAATCCATTTAAAAATGAGCAAATGACATGAACGCGTACCTCTCGAAGCAAAATGTAAGATAGAAAATACACAGCAGAAGAGACAAGCAACATAACATATTATTAGGGAAATGCAAACTAAAACAAAGAATCATCACTACACAGTGGAATGGCCCAAAATTCAAATAACCCATGAAGACTTGGAGCAACAAAAACTTTCATGGGCCAGTGTGATGGCTCAGTGGTCTAAGGCACCTGCGGAGGAAACTTAAGGCCAGCGCTGCTACTGCTCCTTGATCCCTAGCACCACATGCTGTGCACCCCCACCCCAGGGTGGGATGAGCCAGCCATAACACAAACGAAGTTTAAGAAAATAAATTTAAAAAAACCTTTCATTCATTGTTAGGACTGCACAACGCAACAGCCATGTTGAATGGCTAGCCTAGCAGTTTCTTACAAAAGTAAACACATGTATAATAATATGATCTAGCACTCCTGCTCTTTTGTATTTACACAAAGAAATAGAAGTTTAAGTCCACTGAAACAGTAAAACATGGATATTTATAGCAGCTTTATTCTGAACTGCCAGAATGAAAAAGCAAATGAGATGTTTTTCAGTAGATGCATAAATATATAATCTGTGCAACACCCAGACAATAGAACATTATTCAGCACTACCAAGAAATGAGTTAGCAAGACATGAAAAAATCATAAATGTATATTAATAAGGGAAAGAGACCAATATGAGGCTATGTTCTATATGACGCAAACTATATAACATTCTGGAAATAGCAACACTAAGCAGATAGTAAAAAGATCAGCGATTGTGTGTTTTGCAATAAAACATGTAAAAAAAAAAGTGATGTATACCTAGGAAAAGGGCTTCACTAAGTTGTCCAGGATTTTCTCAAGAGTACAATCTTCTTGCATCAGCCTCCTAATGTTGGAGGGGGAAGAGGAGATGAACTGGCAAAGCAGAGAGAATATTCAGGGCAGTGAAATTCTATCTTATGATACTCTAATGGTGAATATATACCACTACATATTTGTCAAAACCATAGAATGGGGCTGGGGATATAGCTCAACAGCACAAGTGCCTACGCCTGGCAGGCACAAGGTCATGAGTTTGAGGCCCAGTGCCACTCCCAAAATACAACAGAATCAAAAAAGTAGAAGTCAATGGTCATGTAAACTTAACACTTCAGATGATGATAATGTGTCAATGTAAAATGATCAATTATAACAAAAGTGACAATTCATAATACTAAATATGTAGTAATTAAGCAGAGGGACAAAACCATTGGATAACTTGATAACTTCATAAGAAAAATTACACTTACATAACATACAACATTAAAGGAAACTTTAAAAAGTAAAATGTAATTTGGACCTTCTGAATCAGCAGAAGAAATAAAGAGAATATGGAAAACTATTAATCAAACAGGAAACTGTGGAGGAGAAAAAGAACTAAAGTGAAATGTTAAATATAATATAAACTATTTGAAAAAGTAACTTTCATAAAATATATGGAAGTTTTGAAAGAGCAGAAAGCACTTAAGGCACAAAATAATGCTTGTAGTTTATGGATACCTAGATAATAAACATGAAACTTGTGACAAAAATTTATTTTTTTGGAAAAAAAGGAAAATAAGATTGAGATAGCATATATAGGATATATCAACTGTATAAGTTCTCATCTATACCTTAAAAATACAAAATAATAAAATTGGATGTTAAGATTTTGTAAAGATAGGTGGTGATCACTAAACATTTGTTAATCTCTAGTTTTGTCTGTCTAGTACAGATCTTATATGAATATTCAAAAGAGAGAAGAGTAAACCATAAAATTTGTACATATAAGTAAATACATTAAAATAACATCTTCATTAAATAAGGATGAAAAATTGCTAAAAATTAAATTAACAGTGATTATCTGTGGAAAACAGTACTGGAACCTATTTCTACTATCTGCTATATATTGCTATTTATTTTGTTCTGTGTCACAATTACCATACACACACTAGGCAACAAAAATACAGTTTTTCAATGCAAAAGAATACAACGTAAAAGAATGTAAGAGAGTCTGAATACATCTTTATTTTTCATTAGTAAAACTCAAAGCAACTTAAAGCAAATTAAACTAAAAGCACATTAAAATTGAATAAATAGTATATACTTAAAAATATCATTTTCAGATAAATTTTCTCTGAATTTATTGTAATGCTCCTTTATATAAAAATGCTGGGAAGAAGCATTAACAAATCAATGCAAATTATATATTTTTTCAAATATTTTTCTTAGGTATTTGCATTATCTCAGTGGGAAAAATGAAATGAGATTTATATGCCTTTTTATTAAGGGGATGGCTATGCTTTTCTATGGCAGCTAGTCTTGAAGATTAGGTCATTTTTAGGCTATAATTAGATAATACTGGCTTTGTTGGTTTGAAGTTGAAGGCTAATCTAGAGAGTTTACATTGACAACAAAACTGACAGACTGCTGGCTTGGTAACAGGAAAAGAAGAAAACAAAATGGACAGATAGCCTGGAACAGTCCTTTTGAGATGTCGCATGTAAGTACAAGGTATCACTTATTGCGCATTGGGTTGCAGTTATATTTATACTTAACAGAACTATCATACATGTACAAGTTTAAGTACCATAGCAAAGACCATGAAGGAATATATAATAACATGCAGGCTGAATGAGGAGGGCAAATTTTAAAAGGCAAAATATAGTTCTAAGATGTAACCTTTGTGTTGTGAATACATCTCAACTGAAATTATATTGTATATAAAAGATATTATATTATCTGGCACAATCACTATGAATATATTTTATAAAATATAACCATTTGCAGAATCAATCAAAAGAAAATCATTTCCATAATTATAATTCATAATCTTATTCCTAAAATAGAAATAAGATATATGTTAGCTATTAATAGATAAGACCAAGATTAGGAATTAAGAAAATATTTACATTACATTGTGTAATGTCAAATACATAGGTCTTTCAACACAGGGAGTGTATTTCATATTAAAAATTATTTAGAAGTCTAAGAGCCAAAATCTAAAGTCACTTTATATTATATTTTAAAATGAAGACTGGGCATGGTGACACACACTTATAACCTCAGCACTGGGGAGGATGAAAATAAGAGGACCACTACAAGCCCAACATACATAGTGAGACCTTATACCAAATATGTAATAAATAAATAAAATGCAAATACAACTACAAACACACTTAGCCATTTTATCTTTGAAAAAGGGGTCAAACAGGTTCATTGGAAGAAAGATAGCCTCTTTAACAAACGGTGCTGGAAAAACTGGCTCTCCACATGCTGAAAGCTAAATTAAACCCAGGTCTATCACCATGCACAAAACTAAAGTCAAAATGGATTAAAGATCTAAACATTAACACAGAAATACTAAATCTCCTGGAAGAGAATGTACATAGAAATCTTCAAGACACGGATAGGCAGTTAGTGAACAAAAAAATCAAACTGCATGGTAAATAATTCAAAGAATTAACAACTGGGACCTTCTCATATTGAAAAGCTTCTGCACATCAAAATAAATCACAAATAGTGAAAATACAACCCACAATTTTGGAAAAAATCTTAACCAATAATCACTCATACAAATCTTCTATCTAGAATATGTAAAGAATTAAAACAAATTTAGGCCTCAAAATTTAAAGACCTAATCCAAAATTGAACACTTCTCAGAGGAAGAATAATAAGAGGCAAATAAATAGCTGAAAAAATGCTCCACATCACTGGCCATTTGAGAAACGCAAATTAAAACAACACTGAGGTGCCATGTCATCCCAGAAAAAAATGGCTCTCACAAAGAAATTAACTAATAACAAATGCTGGAGAGGCTGCAGGGAAAAAAAACCCTTCTCCACTGCTGGTGGGAATGTAAATGGGTAAAACCACCATGGGAATCAGTATGGAGACTCCTCAAAAAACTAGGACTGGAAGGGCCAGTGGTACAGCACAATGGACTAAGTGCTTGCTTAGGGAAGCACAGGGGCCAGGGTTCGATCCCTGGCTCTACATGCTGTACCACCCTGCTTTTGGGCATGCTTAGCCGGTAATGTAATCCAGGTGTGGTGGCATACACCTGCAATACCAGCACTTGGGAGGCAGGAAACTGGAGGATCGCTATGTGTCAGAGCTGTATAGTGAGACTCTGCACACATGCGTGCACACACACAAAAAAAGAAGGAAGGAAGGAAGGAAGGAAGGAAGGAAGGAAGGAAGGAAGAAAGAAAGAAAGAGAAAAAATAAACTAAGACTGAAAATTCCATTCAATACAGATGTCCCCTTCTGGGTATTTTCCCAAAAGAACTGATAATATCACACCACAGCAATATATGTGCATCCATATTTACAGCAGCACTATTGTCACAGCCAAATCTTGGAGACAACCAAAATGCCCATGACCTGAGGAATGGATAAAAAAAGATGTGGTATATTTATACAATGGAATATTACTCAGCTATAAAGAAAGAGAAACACAAAGTCTTTGTAGGTAAATGTATGCAACTAGAGGCTACACTCATAAGTGAAATAAACCAGACGCACATGTGTAAATGTACTGTCTCCCTAGTGTAAGAACCCAAATGAAGAAATAAAAACTAAAAGGTATAACCAATATAGTAAAATGGAAAGAAACAGAACTTAAGGATTAAAGAATGAAGATGAAAGGAGAAAATATAAGAAAAAACACGCAAGTTTATATACAAGATGGCTGAGGTGATTGTACTAAGATTTCTATCACTTTTTTTAAAGTAATAGTTAATATGTAGAATTTTCACACTGAATAATTCTGTATGCTGGTATCTACAATCAAACAACTATATTTCAAATGGCAATGTGTAATACAAAAGCCATAATTGAATACCTGTCATCTTGGTTCTCTAAATGTGTACCATTTCTAAGATCATATTAATTATTACAATGCTTTTTTAAAATAAAATTTTAAAATAGGTGAAAAAAAAGACAAGAGCAAAAATTAAAAGGTTTCTTGAAAACAAATGGTAATATTCAATTGTATGTCTAATCGTACATAGCTATATCTGTTAATCTGAGCAACACACTTAACAATAAAAATGGATAATATATCAACCATTGTTAATCAGCTATTCTTGTTTTAAAAGTCTGTAACATAGGTATTGTATATTGTCCCATTTCTCCCTTTGTTTTTGAATTTTGTTGTTTTTGCTTTTACTTTTAAAAGTAATTTTTAATCTCCTACATATCTGTTTTATAGCACTCAGTTCCATCCTATGTTGGGCATGCATGGTTTTTCTGTCTTATGCTCTTCTATTTTTTATCTGTATCTGTTGCAGACTCATTTGTTTCCTTATGGTCATCATCTTTTTAATTATTCGTGTGGTTATTTCTCTTTTTTTCCTTTGCTTTTCATCTTTTTTATTGCATTTAATAAGAAATTACAATGTGAGAGTTTCAAAACACATCAGTAGTACATTTCTAGTATTTGATACAATGAATATTGTTGTTCTCCCAGTAGCCACACAGAGCACAGGATGCAGATGTAACAATTTCTCCAATCATTATTGGTACAAAAACTTTTCTTCTCCTTGAACTAAGAGAAAGTAATTGCACACATAATCCAATGTTCTATAATTGCAGCGGGTTATTGGCAAAACTAGCAGTGATGAAAGCTGTTGGTTTAAGCCTTTTACAGCTCAACATACTAATCTAGCTTTACATTTTATGCCTCATGGTTAAACTTTTCTGCTGGGTGGTTAAGGGCAAGTTAAAGTAAGGCCTGTATAACAAAACATGTCACTTTTGTATTTCCCAAGGTCAGTCAAATCCCCTCAAGATTTACTTTGAAACTATGTAGAGTGCTTTGTAGAACTGTTGTCAGTGTCAACCATCTGCATGAGTTGCGGCGACTGCTTGACCAGTTTACTCTCTGTGGAACTCTGAGACAATGTTTTCTCTCTAGGTGACTCTCCTTAGGCACACTATATCTTCAATCCCTTTCCTGTGCAGCCCCATAATCTCCTTGAAGAGAAAATTTGGGCAACTACTGAGTTATAGGATGTTATAGCACAGGTTCTCTTATGTCTTGAGTCCTCACTGTCCTTGAAGGGCTAGGGCCAAAACATTAGCTATTCTTGTGGCCCTTCTTTTTCTCCAATTTTTGGTCTGTAAACTTATATTCTTAACCCTCCAGAAGAAAACTTTAGTGATACTATTACTCTATAGTGTAGGTACTTGAGCTTAATATTACTGTCTTTCTGAATATCAAAGATCTTACACTTAACTTGGAATTGCTATTATCTATCAATCATTGTGTAGTTATTGTTGGGTTATTTTTTTTTATATTCTAGTAAGGATCAACAGGGTGTTCAGGGTCTCACTACTAGATTGGACTCATAGTTATCCCCCTGTGTTTAGTCTCCAAAGAGCTGGAATTAAAGGCATGCACCACCATGCCCAGTCTCAACTGCCATCTCAGTATGCTCCAGGGGTGCCATCAGCACACCAGGGATCGAACTGAGCCTCTGTATTCTGGGTAAGCAGGGGCTTTAGTCCCCTGAGCTATCAGGTTGACCCTCTGTTTTGATTTTATCAAAAGACTTATTCAACTGTTTGGTTACTTCTGCTGCTACCATTTCAGAAAGTTCAACAAGGTGGCTTTTGTTTCCTTCCACCTCAATGTCCCCTTGATTACCCTTGAATGAGATGAAGATGTTGGGTTACCTCTTACTTCTGCATTTTCTTATTTGTTTGTTTGGGGTTTTTGCTTGTTTTCTGCACTGAGTCTTATTAATTGCTTGTCGCAAGTAGTGTTATTATTATTCAGACCTCTTAAGGAATTGAGGGGTTTTTTTCAGATGTATTTTAGATATAACTGCCTTTTGGCCTTTGAGTGTGTGTCAAGATTCCGTGTCTTCTGTTTATTAGATATGAAAAGTTTCAGCCAGTTTGGCCTATGCTCCAGTTCTTTGGTACTGGGTTATATTATTCCCTTATGTCCTTGAGACACTCTAGGTATTAGCATTCAAGGAAGATCAATTCATTACAACAATTATGTCATCATGGCTAAAGTAGCACCATCAGTAATAACAATATCAACAAACACAGGCTGGAAAATGACCGACTGGCATAACTAATAATTCACCATGTTCAATCATAGGTACAACATTTATGATTAGATAAAAATATCTAAGATAAACTAGAAAATTATATATATATAGTGAATATCCACTCAACATAGTGATTTTGTGTTATTGAGAAAAAGTTTAAGAGGTAGCAGAGGAACAAAATAGTAAGAGAGGGGACAGGAACATAGCTCAGAAGAAGACAACTTGCCTGGCAAATGCAGGGTCCTGAGCTCAATCCCTGATGCCACAAAAATAAGTAAATAAATAACTAAAATTAAAATTTATTTTAAAAAATAGTGAGAGAGAAAAAAGAAATTAGAACCAAGGATGAAGGACAAAGGAAGATTACTGAAACATCAGGAAACTGGTAAAGATGACAAGGGGGAAGGACAGAAGGAGAAAACAAAAAAAGAACAAAATAAAAGGAAAAGCTAAAAATAATTCTCAATACCAACAAAATAAAACACAAACGTTCAACTCACAAAAATATAAAAACAGAACAATTAAAAAAAAACAGAAGCAAAGAACGCAGAGCTAGATTAGTATGATAAGTTGTAAGAGTCTTAAATCAACAGACTCCAACATTGCCAGTTTCATCAGTAACCCAACGCAATTATGGAACATTGGATTATGCATACAACTACTTCCTCTCAGTTCAAAGAGAATTTTTCTTTTTTTCTTTCCTTACCAATATCTGTATAACTACTCTCAGGACAACAACATGCAATGTGTAAATTATTGTGAATGTACTACTAATACTAATGTGTTTTGAAACCATCATAGTTATTTGTTATTAAAAGTAATTAAAAAATACAGCTTGTGGTTATCTTCTCAGGGCTAAAGTTTTACAGCAGTGTCCAATTGAAGGTATGACTCTGCTCTTGCTGGCAGACAAGAGAAGTAGCGACAGGCAAGATCCATGCTGGATAACACCAAAAAGTCCTCATTAAGATTAGGAAATGAGGGCCAGTGAGATGGCTTAGTGGTCTAAAGTGCCTGCTTAGCAAGCTTAGGCAACCACTGGGACCACGGTTCGATCCCTAGTACCACATGCTGTGCCAGTCCTACCCCCAGGGCAGGCTGAGCCGGCCATAATATAAATTTAAGAAAAAATTATGAAATGAGAGCTGGTGAGATAACTCAGTGAACTAAATGCCTTCTTTGGTAAGTGCAGACACCAGGGTTTGATCTTTGGTCTTCCATGCCACACCAGCCCTGTCCTGGGGGCTGCACTGAGCCAGTGACCAAATCTGTGGATGACCAAATCTGGACACGGTGGCACAGGCCTGTAATCACAGAGCTGGGGAGGCTGAAAACAAGAGAATCACTAGAATCCAAGGTGTGTAGTGAGACCCTGCACCAATTACATTTATTTAAAAAGCAAAGAAAAAAAAAAAGATTAGGAAATTATGCCAGTTCTGTGACTTTCAAGTCCATAGCAATGCAGGTTGAAAATGGTAAGGCTGGCTAGATAGCTCAGTGGACTAAAGTATCTGCTTAGGCAACAGCTGTTCCATCTCTGCATGCCATCCATGCCAACCCTGTCCCCATCCCAGGGAATGTTGGGATGGTGATTCAGACTAGGTATGATGGTGCACACCTGTAATCCCAGTGCTTGGGTGGGTGAAAAACAGAAGGATCCCTATGAGTCTAATCTACATACTAAGACATTGTAGACACCATCCTAAATATACAAAATGGAAAGCAAAGCAGAAAAGAAAGTAGTCTCTGGTGAGCAACACCTGAATTATTTAGCTGATAGCTCTCTGGACGGCTCTTGATAGCCTGACTTCAGCTCCCTGACCATGAGCTGTTGTCCCTCACCCAATGACTATGCAAATTTCACACTGGATACCCTCAGATAAAGCCAACCTGTGGCTGTTCTGAGACTCAATCTCAGTTGGATTCTCCAAAAGTGGCATCAGACCAGGCACCTTCTCAAGAGGGTATGACAGAAGCTTAGACTGGTGTCACTCACCAGCTGTTGTAGTGCACGGGATTCACTGCTTGGTTACACTGGTGCATTTCTCCCTGAAGGCCTCCAGGATCATCTATTTCACTATGTCTATAGATTTCATCTTGCTTTTTCTCACCACAAGACAGGAGCTGAGGAGAAAGTACAGATTTCCCCTTCCTTTTTTTTGCTTTGTGCTCTGTCCTTCAATTTCTCTGTAAGTCTAGTTTATTCTTCTGATCCTTCCTGGGTTCCATGGATCCACATACATCCTTCCTTTTTTCCAAGTTGCTATTTTCCAGTGTCTGAGTTCTGAATCTTGGAGAAGGTGATATATTGCTTACTGCTCTGCCCGTCTACCAGAAGTTCCCTGTTCTTCACATTTTCTCAAGCAGTTCTGAAAGTCCTCCTTTCTCAGTATATTTAGTTACATTATTGCAACTACCTCAGAATCTTAAGTCAGTTCAAAGATTTACCTGGCAATTTAGACTTTTGGAAGAACTAGAAGTTATAGTATCCTATGTGATGATCAAAGTAGATGAAGATACACCACAATGATTTTTATTTGACAGAAATTTCTATATACATTTGAAAAGTTGGTGTCATCATAAAATACAGTAGATGGTTAAATTTTTAAAATTATTACAGCAAGACACATTAACTTCAAATTTTCATTTTGAATACTTATTCCATCATTTTTGCAATGTAACTTTTATGGTAATACTTTTTTATGTATTAAGTACGGAGTCTATAGGGCCTTACTACACAAATTGGACTCGTAGTGATCCTCTTGTCTTCAGCCTCCCAAGTGCTAGGATTACAGGCTTGTGCCATCATGCCAGCACTCAGTCACTGCCTCAGCATGCCTCAGGGTGGGGCTCACGTGGCAGGCTGGAATTAAACACCTGGCTCCTATGTCTGCCTAAGCAGATATTTTAATCCACTAAGCTATCTGGCCGGCCTTAGTAATACTTTTTAATCTGAAGTTTCAACATATCTTTCAATCATTCCTTGAAAATACAAATAAAATCAAAAGATTTATTTTACAATAATTTTATGAACTCTACATAAATATATTTGGAAACCTGGGAGAATTATACTACTTCTACATTACTTGAATCTCAAAATTTAATTCAAGAATAGATTGAAAGTTCAAAAGTAATTATGATAGGAGACATTCATCTGGCAAGGAGACATACATCTGTAATCACAGCTATTTGGGAGTCTAGGACAGAAGGATCACAAGTTCAGTGCCAACCTGTGTAATTCAGTGAGACTTTGTTTCATAATAAAATGTTTTAAACGGCTTGGGATATATCTCGCTAGTTCAGCACTTGCCTAGTATCTATTAGCGCCCAAGTTCAATACTTTGTACCATGAAAAATTATTATCAATAATATTAAAATATTTCCCATGGGTACTTCTCAAAATGCAGAAGGCCCAGAAGTTTCAGGTAAACTCTACAAAATATTCAAGGACTGAACAAACTCCAATGTTATTTTACCTGTTTTATAGAACACAGAACCAAATTATCTCCTTCAGAGTTGAAACAAATTTATAGCTCAATCTCATTTATGAACATAAAAGCAAAACTCTTAAAAGTTATCAGCAAATAGAAACCCCAAGTTTAAAGAAAATATTGACAAGTTGGTTTACTTCTATAAGACAAACTTTTCTGTTAGGAAATGCATTAATACATTTCACCACATTAATAAATCAAGTCAGAAAACCAGATGTTGAGAAAATATTTGATCATAGATGTTGAGAAGGCACTTCACAAAATTCAACATCTACTGCTTATTTAAACTACTCTTAATAAATGAAGAATAGCTATATATTATTTGTTAATTAGTATGATACTTATCTATTTATTTATTTTATTTAGTGGGACCAGGGATTGAACTCAGGAACCTCCACTTGACAGGAAAGCCGTTATGTTACTGAGCTATCTCCCCAGCCCCATTAGTATGGTATTTATGAGTTTGATATGTGAACAGACAGACAGAGCAGTAGAACAGGACACAGTTCAGAAATAGAGCCAAACAGTATTGGAATAAAAGCTGCATTGGAAACCACTGAGGGGAAATGCTGTATTAAAGCAAATGATACAATAACAGCTGGCTAGGCATAGGCTATATAACTACTACATGCCTCTCATCAACATAAATTCTATAGTGGGTTAAATCGTTTTAAAGAATCTAAAATGCTCTTTTTAAAGAACTAAAAATGTAGGGAGCCGGGGAGATGGCTCTGTGGCCCAAGTGCCTGCCTGGCAAGTGCAAGGTCATGAGTTCAAACCCCGCCACCCCCCCCAAAAAAAAAACAAATAATAATAATAATAATAATAATAATAATAAAATAAAGAACTAAAAATGTATAGAAAAGATATGCTTATAGTTTCATTTAAGTAAGACACAAAATGCAACAATTAACCATGTTTTTACATATTTGATTACAATAAAACTTAAATTTCTCTACAGGGAAAAGTATCTCCTTATCTTTGATTGAAACATTTTTAAAATGACAAAAATTAGTATGTTTTTAAGTCACAAAGTGAAATAGCCTTTCCAAACAGAACACAAAAACCAAAATCCTAAAATAAAAGACTGAAATAAAGTTCATAAAAGCTTTGGAGACCTCATAAGAAAAAAAAAAAAAAAAGACACTGCAACCAAAATTAAAAGAGCAAAGGTGTAAAAGATCTAATATTGGAGGCCCGGTGAGATAGCTCAACAGACTAAGTGCTTCCTTAGGCAAGTGTGGGGGCCAGAGTCCCATCTCTGACACCATATGCCATGCCCTCAGGCACACTGAGTGGGCTATGGTGTTTGAGCGTGGTGATATATGCCTGTAATCCCAGCACTGAAGAGGCTGAAAATAGGAGGATCACTACGAATCCAAGCAGTGCAGTGAGACCCTGCACACAAAAAAATGATCAAACATCAGCAATACCACAGAATGAACATTAACTTTCTTAATATATAAGGAGCCTCAACAACTTAAAAATAAAAAGCAGCATAAAAAAATCTGTCAAAGATAGGGACTCAGGCTGGCAAGATGGCTCAGCAGTCTAAAGCGCCTGCTTAGGAAATTTCAGGCAACTGCAGAGACCACAGTTCAATCCCCGGCACCACATGCTGTTCCAGCCCCAATTCCAAGGCAGGCTGAGCCAGCCATAATTAAAAAAAAATATGAACAGACAATTTAGAGGAGGTAATTAAGGAAGTTATTTTTAGCATGTAAAAAATGTTAAGGCTAACTAGTAATGGATGAAAAACACATTTTCAATAAGATACCATTTCATCTATAAGAAATGTCAAGGATCTCAAAGTTTGCTAGCATTATTTTTATGAGGATATGGGAAAATACTATTTTCATACATTTCTGATGAACATTTAAAATGGCACAACATGGAGGTTAACTGATCAATATACATGAAAAATTTTAAATAATTGGCTTAGCAATTATGTTTGAGTCTTTGCCCTACCTTTATATTCCACATTTGCAAATGACCTAGGTACAGGTATATTTACTGGAACACTGTTTGAAATAGCTAGGATTGGAAAAACAGAATGTCCATTAAGCAAGAAATAGTTTGATTAAAGAGAAGATGATATATTTATACAATCAACCCATAGAGCATACCTCAAAAATACTAACAGTAGCTATTCTGAAGAAGGAAACTGACAGACTAGGGATATGTGATGGGAAAGAGATCTACATTGAACTTTTCAGTACTGCTTAAATTGCTTACTCTGTCCATAGTTTATCTATTTTTAAACCGCTATTTAGTAAACATATAAAAATTAATGTAGGGCTAGCCAGATAGCTCAGTGGACTACAACACTTGCTTAGGCAGAGTGCAGGGGATAGGGGTTTGATCCCCAGAGTGTCATGCTGGCCCTACCCCCAGGGCGACTAGGTGTAGTGGTGCATGTCTGTAATCTCAGCTCTTGGAAGGCTTAAAACAGGAGAATCACTATGAGTTTGATCTGTGTAGTGAGACCACGTAGACCCTGTACTAAATACATAAAAAAGGAATTAATGTATGCCAGGCACTACCAACTTGTCAAATATTAACTCAGATGTGTTTTACCCTATGAAATAGGCACTATTCTAATCTCCATTTCACAGATGATGAAACCAAGGCACACTAGGTCTCACTATGATTGATGCAAGCCTTGCTCACCTTCACATTTCTTAGACCTTTCTTCCATAAAAAAATTTAAAATATTTTACAGCTGCATTGCTATACTAAGATAAACATAATCCAGGCTGGATTCTTCATATAATAAATATATCTTATTTTAACTTTCAAATTTCTCCTGATTAAAAAATTACAGTATTTCCAGAAATTCCTAATATTATACTTTTTATGATCTCCTACAAGTATACAACAGCTCCTAAGCATTTTGCATACTGTATTCCATGGTTAAATCAGCCCTATTAGCAGAGAGATGTTAAGTAACTTGCCCAACATCAAACAACTAGTCAAGTGGTAAAACTGGGATTTAAATCTAGGTAAAGTTATTCTAAATTCTATTACTTTAATCTTTATACTAGACAAATAAATGTAGAAGGAAAACAGTATAGATGACACAACGTTTTCTTTTAGAAAGAAAGTTGAAGAACATAAAAAAAGGAAGTTGAAGAACATGTATGCTTAATATATGCTCGGACTATCATTTCTGCAAGAACATACACACACACACACACACACACACACACACACACACACACACACAGTGTGAGGAAAGGAACTGAAATCTAGTGACCTGAAAAGATTTGTTTTTTATTGTATGTGTCTTTCCACTGTTCCACTAGTGGATTTCTTTTTCTTACATGAGAACATATTTCTAAAAGAGAAATCTGAGGAACAAACAGTGGTAAGTAACTCTCCAAGGTCACACAGGTGGTAAAGCCAAGTACAAACAACTAGTCTATCAATCAATAGTATACCCTCATTCCTAAGTATTGCCTTACCATGTATCACTTTAAGATTGTATCGTTAAGGCCCATAGGGCCAATCAGCCAACTTCTTTTTATATCATGGCTCTGGATTAAATGCACTCTCATCTTCATGGTCTGAATAAATCTGCAATACTCTTTTTTAAATCCATTTTGTACAGGTTCAACAGGGGCTCTCTACACATATCAGACACATAGTGATCCACCTGTTTCTAGCCTCCCAAGTACTAGGATTAAAGACGCATGCCACCATGCCTAGTCTCAGTCACCATCTCAGCTCACCCTGTGGGTGGGGTCGGCTAGACAGGCTGGGGATAGAACGCAGGCGCTTTAATCCACTGAGCTATTCGGCTGGCCCAATCTGTTTAAATCTGGCAAGCAAGTTTCCCATGTTTTGATCTAAGTAATTAATAAAATTTTAACATACAACAACAGAGCTTAAGCAAGACCCTGACAGTGAGAGTAGGGGTCCCTCCAGTATTACATCAGATCATCTTTTGGCGTAATGAGCTACCAATTGAATTGATTGTACCATCTCTACCTGCTTACCCACAGGATATCTGGAGATTCAAATGTTTTGCTACAAGTGTCCACAGCATTCCCTTATTTTCTATGCTGCTTCAAAACGTTTTTCACAGAAGGTATTTAAAATTAATAGATGATTGTTTTCCTTATTACATTTTGCAGGCTTCTAAATTTTACATGCTGGCAAATTTCCCAGAACTCAAACTGTTTCAGAAAGACTATGATTGCCCCCCCAAAATATTCATAACATTTTTACAAGACATTTTAAGTGGCAACAATATGAAACTGTTATTGCCCCCTGGAATCAACCCACTGCCAAACCAAAATTAACCAGACAGCTGAACACAACAGCTGGCAAAAGGACAAAGGTCTACCATGGAGGAAGGGAGCTAAATGCCCACACAGGGAATTAGCAAAGAAGTGCTTTGTGACCTCTTGTTCTATTTCCAGCTACAACACACAAGCTATAGTCAGTGTTGGCCAAGAATACATTTTCTGGTTTTCTCTGGAATCACACATGGCCATTGGATGTTTACATAGCTAATCCTAAAAACACAAATGCTCTCTTTCTAAAACGTTTACCCAAATACATTTTTTAAAAAACTTACTGTATGAAAGTAAAGCCATATTGCCTTGGAAATAATTGTATTTGCTTGTTGTTTATAAATTTATACTTAAAGATGCAGCAAAACATTCTTTTTTTGTAATGGGAATTAATGCAACAAAATTTAATGATATAATTTAGAGGAAAAAACATGATTAATACTGAAATAATGAATAACATGCCTTACTCAAAATGTCACAGGAAAGAGTAAGAACAAATACTGTATAAAGAATAATGTCAAGGCCAGGGAAATAGCTTAGTAGAATAAGCACTTGCCTGGCAAGTGCAAGGGCCTGAGTTCAATCCCCAGTCCTGGAAAAAAAAAAAAAAAACAAAGTGTCAACGATGATGGCAATAAGAATACATAGCTAATATTATCAATATTACCTCACATATTATTCTACTAGGAAAATTCAGTGTCATACCATTTCTAATATTGCTTTTAAATTTACCATCTCCTTTTAAGAACTCTTTTTTTTTTTTTGTATTATGGCTAGCTCATCCTCATCTGGTGGTGGAGCTGGCAGAACATGTGTGCCAGGGATTGGACCTTGGTCCCTGCGGTTGCCAAAGCTTTCTTTCCTAAGCAGGTGCTACAGACCACTGAACCATCTCATCAGCCCCAATTTTGTATTGTTGGGGGGGGACCAGGGTTTGAACTCATGATCTTACACTTGCCAGGCAGGTACTTGTGCCATGCAGCTATCTCTCTAGGCCAGCGGATCTCAACGTGTGGGTCTCAACCCTGGCAGGGGTCAAACAACCAAAACACAGGGGTTGTCTAAAGTCATTGGAAATCATAACTGTAGCAAAATTACAGTTTTGAAGTAGCCACCGAAATTATTTTCTGGTTTCTGGTCACCGCAGCATGAGGAACTGTACTGCGGGGTCACGGCATTAGAAAGGTTAAGAACCACTGCCCTAGGCCATCTTTTCAGAACTCTAACAGATAAAATATATATGATTTGCTAAAGGATTTTACTTAGTAGGAGAGAATGTGTAAAGTTAGTCTGTTCAGCTCTGCAATTGGCTGGCATTTGGTTAATGTGGAAAAAAATGTTTGATACCAGGCATCCCCTGCCAGTTCCACCCCAGAAGTATGCTGAGAAGGTGAACAGGACTGGACATGGTGGACAGTACCTGCAATCCCAGTGCTTGGTGAGGCTACAAACAGGAGAAGCACTACAAATCTAATCTATGTAGCGAGACCCTGTAGATCTTCTGCCCTCAATATATTAAAAAAAATGTTCAAAAAATGATCAGTAAGTTACTGTAACTGCCATTTCTATGCTAATAGTAAATGATTATGCTCCTCTCAGAAAACCATATTACTCTCTGAAAATGTTTAGAGCTGCCCATGTAGCTCAGGGGTACACTATTTCAATAATGTGTCTGTGGCCTTGGGTATGATCCCCACCACTGAAAAATGTAGGAAAGAAAGTGTTTGTACATAATGGAGTACTATTCTGCCATAAAGAATAAATCTGACTCATTTGTAGAAAAATGAATGCAATTTGAGACCATAGCATTAAGTGAAATATGCAAGATCCATAAGTTTAAATATGACATACATTCTCTTATGTAAAAAAAACCAAACTAGAGATGATTTTTTAAAATTAAATAAGAAATAAACAATAGCAAATGGAGAGAACTTCTTTAAATGTGAAGAGGTTCCAGAGATGCATGGTAGGGCAAGGGCAGGGAGGAAAAAAGAAATAAAAAATACCTATACTAAGTACATGTATCTACACTCCAAGATGAATATAAACATGTACTACAAACATATTACTAAAAATTTTTGTAAGAAAAGAATGTTGAGGGCTGGCCTGATAGCTCAGCAGATTAAAGAGCTTCCTTAGATAGAGCACAGTGGATGGGGTTCCACACCTAGCGTGCTATGCTGCCCTCCCACCCCCGGGCACACTGAGAGGGTGATTGAGACTGGACATGGCAATGCACACCTGTGTTCCCAGCATTTGGGAGGTGTTGCACATCTCGAAGAAAACAAAGACCCAAAAACAAAACTTTGGAGCGCTTTTATTAAAACTGAGCTCAGTGGCAAGCACTCTCCTGTGGGTCAGGAGAATGGGCACCCGCTGAGATGGAACAAAGACTTTTAAAAGGGAGAAACCAGAGCACTGGGGGGAGGGAAACTTAGGAGTTGTGTTTGATTGGAGAGGCAAACTTTACAAGATTTAGGAGTTGTCTATTAGGTAGAATACTCAGGAACTGGGTTAGGGAG
>PVJA010014448.1:0-47387 GCA_004027025.1 Myocastor coypus | reverse complement strand
AAAGGGAAAAGATATACATTTGCGTCCATGTACAGGAGAGTTTGGATAATCCTACTGCTGATTTCTGCTGGTCTGTTGATAGGGGCAGTTAACGCTTAATTTTTTAAAAAGCATTTTTAGCCGGGCGTGGTGGCTCACGCCTGTAATCCCAGCATTCGGGAGGCCGAGGCAGGAGGATCGGTGTGAGTTCGAGACCAGCCTGGGCTACAAAAGTGAGCTCAAGGCCAGCCTCAACTGCATAGCGAGACCCTGTCGCAAAAAAAAAAAAAAAAAAAAAGCATTTAAAAAAATCTTTTCTTTTGTACAGGGTCTCACTACACAGTTCAGACTCATAGTGATCCTTCTGTCTCAGGCACCCCAGTGCTGGGATCCCAGGTGTGTGCCACCACGCCAAGTTTGGGGGTTCCTGGGCTGGCAGGACACATTCTACCAGGGATTAAAACTGGGTCCTTGTGCTTTCCAGGCAGGCATTTAGACCCCCGAGCTATCTTCCCAGCCTTCTTTTTAATTTCTTCTAATTTCCAATGTGGCGCATTTACATCTAGTAACCTAAACAACTAATGTGAAGATAACATTATGAAATACAACAACCATTGTCAAATTCCTATTAGTGTATTTAATGAAAGTTTGTATTATTTTAATGTTTTTGTACCATTTTGTATTCTTTTTTTTAAAAAAAAAGATATAATATTCTCTAGTAAAAGTAAATATATAGACAAATTCTGAATGCTCAAATGTTCTAAACATGGTGCATAAACAATTCATGTTTTAAAAACCCACAAAACTATTCATATAATCAGATAAACCTATTGATGTACCTCAAGGAACTAGAAAAATATGACCAAAGCAAAGCCAAAATTAGTAGAAAAAAGGAATGAATGAAATAGTGACCCAAGCTACCACCCCTGGAGAGGAAAAAAAAAAAAAAGAAAAATGTGTGTGTGTGTGTGTGTGTGTGTGTGTGTGTATTACCAAAAAAAACTGGTTCTTTGAAATAACAAAAACTTTAGCTGGACTAAGAGCAAGACCAGATCTCATTATGCATAGTGCCACAAAAATACAAAAGGTCATTGAAGCGATGAACAGATGTATTGACTATCTGGGAGAAGTGGACCCCAAGAGGGCGTCATGGAGAAAGGGTGTTGCTGATTCTGCTGGAGGCACATGCTTGCTGCCCACAGCAAACCAGAAGTGGGAAATGTGGCCCCGGGCCTGGTCCTCAGCCTACCACCCTGTGTTCGTGAAAGAAAACCATGATTTGTGGGCTAAACCAAGTTGCCGGCTGACCCCCATTCTGGGCTCCTAGTTGTGAGTTTATGTTCCCCAGGGCCACCCTTTCTTTGCATATTGAAAATCTCTGTGTTACATCTGCAGTGGAGCAGAAAATAGAATTTTTAAAGCGCTCCCTCCTGACCTTTTCTATTTTGTATTTTTAAAGAGGCTAAAACTCAACCCTTGCCACATTGGAAATCTTCCAGTATCATATTTTAAATGCATCTTTCTACTTGAATCCTATTTATTTGATGAGGAAATAAATTTTCTGGATTATGATGCTGTCTTGTACACTAATGTTTAAATAGACACAGTGGCACTGGGAATAAAAACTAAAGCAAAGTGAATACAATTTCTGATACTAATTTTTTTTCTCTTCCCCCCCCCCTAATTTTCTTTATCCATACATTCCTTTTAAAAATACACTTTAAAAAAGAAAACAAGCCAGTCGTGGCACACCCAAAATTTCATCACTCTTGGAGGCTGAGACAGGAGGAATGCAAGTTTGAGACCAGCCTGGGCAATTTAGGGACTTACCCAGGGCATACCTTAAAACAAACAAACAAACAACTCCAAGAACCCTGGATGGACCTTAATGCCAAGGTGCTGGGTTCAGTTCTCAGTACCACAAACCTGACGTTCCTCTTCATTCAAATCCACACTGTGGCCAAGGGGACAGAGACAAAAAGGACAAGAGGACAGAGGCTCCCCCGCTGAAGTTTAGATTACTACTCCTCCTGGGCCACCGCTTGCTGTGGGAAGCACCTGCTTGGAGGAGGAGCCTAGGGTCCCGCTAGGCCAGCAGCTGCAGTGTTCACCAGTAGGGGGCGCTCTGCGCCGGGTTGGGACCAGGTGCTACCTGCGGTCTGGGTTATCAGGCCAAAACAAAAGGTTTGTTTCCGCCGGGCGTGGTAGTGTACGCCTGTAATCCCAGCACTTGGGAGGCTGAGGCAGGAGGATTGGTGCGAGTTCAAGACCAGCCTGGGCTACAAAAGTGAGCTCAAGGCCAGCCTGAGCTGCATAGCGAGACCCTGTCTCAAAAAGACAAAAAAAAAAAAAAAAGGTTTGTTTCTGGTCAATCCGATGCCATCCTGTTCTCCACATTCACTACGGATCTGCGGAATTTGAGGTTGAATTCAGGACTTTCCCAGCTGAGCTGCATCCCCAGCTCCTTGCTATTTTTGAGTCAGGTCTGGCGGAGGCCTGAGGCCGCCCAGACCAGCGGCCTGCGTCTGAGCGCAGCCGAGAAGAGCCCAAGTGTGCCACTCCCTGCGCTCCCACACTCCTGATCTCTCTCTGTGCTGGAGCAGCGGTGGAAAATAAGACAAGCAAATCACAAACAATACTTGGCTTAGAGTCATTCAAAATTTTTCTGGCGCAGCTTGAAACCTTTATTTCTGTAAAAGTACAGGGCTGTTGAGGATGTCTGTGGGCAGTTTGACTTCATGAGCCATGTCAGCTGAGGTCTCTACATCCGTCATTCTAGCGGAGTCCTGGGGATCTGCTGATCCCAGAATCAGAGTCTCGCACCACCACGGTGACTACTTTTGATGCGGCCTTTCCTTCGCCTTCCTTGTTCCTGGCTTCGGGGACGAAGCGAGCAAGCTCCTGTGCAGGTGCGGCATGGAGTGTTCTACGTTACCTACTAAAGTTAGGGCGTGCGTCTGGCTTTAGTTAACTATTAGGCATTCTTGCTCGGTAGAGAACTGAACTCGTTTTGATTTAACAAGGATGGGGGCCTCTGTCTTTCTGGAGGAGTTAAGTCACTCCTCTTGCTTCTAACATGGAGACCCACGTTCGCCAGCATCAAGGAAACTAGAACTGGCACAAGGCCTGAGTAGAACGCCCGCGGCCACCTGCTGGCCTTACATCCTGCGCAGCACCCAGTGGGAAAGACAAAATATTTTTCCTACCCTGAGCCCCTGCAGTCTCCTGTGTGACTAGGGGCAGGAAGGTCAGATGGGCTTCACAGCCATGTCCATCACCTTGTGCAAGGGAAAGATGCTGGTTTTCCTGCTGGCCTAGCAGGGCAGGGCTGACCCACGAGGGAAGACATGTTCCCAGGAAGATAGACACCCTTAACCCACCACCTGCAAAGCCAGTCCGTGTCGTTCTGGAGCCCAGCTGCGCACAGGCTGGAGAGCTGAGGGGGTAGGGAGGGTACAGCGGGGCCTCTGCCCCTGCAGGACCAACTTCATCTCGTGCCGAGCCAGGCCACAGAGGGCAGGCGAGACTGCAGCGCAGCACATGGGTAACTCTGGGGACAGATAAGTCTTCTCACACAGTGAAAGTGCTGGAAAGAAGACAGGCACAAGAGTGTGCTCCAAAAATACAGTTAAGTGAATATTTGACTACAAACGAGAATTACAGTAAAGAACACAGTGCTGTGAATCTGCTCAAAGTATTCCTCATCAGTTTGAAAAACATTTACCCCAGCACGCTTGCTACATTCTGAAGTAGTTCTGGAAGGCCTGTTTTGTGACTGTTCTTGGATGCACTGTTGCGGCTGCTTTGAGGTCCTGAATTGGTTCAAAATGTTTTCCCTCATGGATATCTTGATCTTACGGAAGAGCCAGTAGTTAACACAGTGCTAGATCCAGTGCTTAAGGTGGCTGAGGACACAGCACCATGTTTTAATTTAATTCAAGATAGTGAGAAAGCTATGAAAAGAAGAAACTTCATGGCAATATGTCTTTCACTATAAGAATATTTTAAAACTTTGGGGTTGGGGAGATAGCTCAGTAGAATAAGCAAGTGTAAGGACCTGAGTTCAATCCCTGGCTAAAAAAAAAAAAAAAAAAAAAAAAACCTTTACACCCTCACCATCTACAGTAGTATCTTAGTTCATGAAGTTTTCCCACAGTCTTAGTTGCAAACCAAATTGAATGAGAACTGAATCAAATTCAATGGGTAGGTTCAATGTTGACCTTATGGGAAATATGCTTTGGTTCTCATCAACTTCAGTTTGTAATCAGGATTGTGGGAAGAAATAAGCTCAGTTACCAAGATGTCACTGTATTTTGATCACTCTTGTATGTGCTCTCTGGAGTGCTAAATTTCATGTGTCCCCTTGACTAAGATTTCCTGTCCAGGTGATTGGTCAAATGCCGATCTACCTGCTGCTGTGAACGTGTATCCTATATGAGATTAATGTCCATGCTCAGTTTACTTGTAAGGAGATTGCCCTCAGTGATGTGGGCAGAACTCTTCCTAGCAGTCAAAGGTTGTGGGAGCAAAGACTCAGGTTTATAAAAAAAATTCTGCCCAAAACAACAACATAGAAACTTTCTATGTTCTGTGCGATTCAGAAGCAACATAGCAATGCCAACTCCGTCCTGAAACTCCACATTCTACCTGCCTGTCCTGTGGATTCCATGCTCAACAGCCTCGATGGGTATCTAAGACAGTTCCATAAAATCCCTTTCTTGATGTTTCTGACTCCAGCTGTGATTCATCATGTAAATATTTGTTATCTATCTATCTATCTATCTATCTATCTATCTATCTATCTACTTGCCATCTGTCTGGCTATCCCATCCATCTATTTGTTTATTTATGTACTAACACCTATTTATCATTCATCTATATATTACCTATTGGTCATCCAGACACCTACTGATAACCCTTCTATCCCTCATCTGTGTTGGACAAGTCAGAGCTCTTAGTCACAGATGCACCCACCCCCACCAGGCCTGCCCTCCTGGTTCTGTCTCCCATGGCCTTAGACTGATATACATATACCTGCTGCATCTTCATAGGTAGCAGCACAGTGTCCTGTTCCAGGAAGCAGGTCGTCAGTATGAAAGATAATTTATTTGGAAGGAAACATTCCTCAAGTGACTAATGAGGGTGTCTTCCACCTGGCATGCCTGGAGATGGGAACATTTATATTTCTGAATCCAGACTCCTTAAATGGGTTGCTGTGTGGCTGACTCCATAATTCATGATGTACCTGTTCATTACTTCCTATGTGAGAAATAGTGGCAAGTGCCTGGCTGCAGAGCCACAATCTTTCCATCCTGGCCACTGGAGGACCTGTTCTCCTGGGGACAATCACACTACTGATTGCTCCGGTGTCACTCAGTAAATGGGTGAAGGTCAAGTCCTCAAGGTCGCTTTGGGGTTAATTACTTGTGTGTGGAGCTGCAGGAGAAACTGGTGTGAAGATTTTGGCCCCCGTTCCTGGCTACCTGTAGCCCTCTCAGCTCTTCCGAGAGACCTGCAGCAGGACCTGGGTTTGCCACATGAGGATGTCACACTCCGGGTGACAAGCAAGCTGGAACACACTGTGATCTCTTATGGAAGGGAGGACTGCTGGGCTGAGGGGGCTGCTTCCTCTTCTGGGAGGTGCAGGTGCAGAGAAGCAGCCACCGACTGTAAGGACTCCACTATGGCTGTGCCCCAGGGGGAATGGTGCTACCCTTGGCCACTCTCAGGATGCAGTCTTCAGGTGGGAGAGGGCCTGAGGGCCCTGTGGCAGTGGCAAGTGTGGACTTGAAGATGTCCTGTATGCCCACTGTAGAACTTTTCTTCTCGCTATCATTGTTGTGGGTTTAATCCAGATGTCCTCCAGATTCTCATGGACTCGGACGTGGGTCTTCTGAGAGCTTCTTTGGAAGATGGGGACTTAAAACTGAGTTGAAATTGAGAGCTGGAACCTAGTGGGAAGAGGCGGTCACTGGGGCGTGACCTGGAAGGGTAATCACCCGCCTGGCCCCTGCCTTCCTTCTGCTTCCCGTGTACCAGAAGCCCAGCGGTTTCCTCTACCTGACTCCTGCACGATACTTCCTGCCTTGGAGCCTCCAAGGCTAAAACACAGAGCTAAAGTCAACCTTCATGCTTTTAAAAATGTCAGGTGTCTTTGCAACTAGAAAGTGACTGAGACGATCGTGTAAGCAAGAGTGCAGATACAACCAGGGATAGTTTTGTTAAGTGGAACCAGGACAGCTTTTTGTGAGAATGATGGTGCTAAGGAAATAGGATACTGCATAGCCAGTCACCGTGTGCATCCTTGGTCAGCTTACCAGCATAACTGAGTTTGAGTAATGAAGAGTTAACATCCTGTGTCAATATCGTGTTAACGTCCGAGTCAATACTGATGACGTTGTAAACTAGGATTTTTAAATTTCCTACTTTCTGCTCAAGCAGCAAGTAAAACGTACAGCTGGAGAGTGTGCGTCCTACTCCCCAAAAGATGGGGAAAACCTACCCATCTTTCTACATAAATGCAAGAGCATAGATTGCTCAGCGTCAGCCTCAAGGAAATGGAGACTGTCCAATATTCTAGTATGGGAGACTAGAATTGGGATAGAAGACTCACCTGGTGGTTTATCTCTTATCCCACATTGTACTTGAAAAACTTCATCGGTTTCAACAATGTAGTAGTCAAGATTGTAGTTAAGGTTTACCGCGAAATAGGTTTAATACGGGACACATAATTCATAGGATTATTTTATAATATTCATCCAGAAAGTTAAATGCAGAAGAGAGCAAGAGATTTGTCTGTATGTTTGAGATCTGAAGAATTCGGCCAAAGGCCTGGATCTCTTGAAGGAGTCCCACGTTAAGGCCGTATCAAGGGTCTGCACTAGGAAGGCCTCAGGGCCAGTGGAAGAAGCTAGAAAGTCTGCACCAGGGGAGGAAGGGTCTGTGACTGAAGGCTGAGGGATCTGCCCTGCAGCCAGGAAGCAATGCTCAGGACAAAGACAAGGCCCAGAATTCTTCAAAGAGAAGAGCAGCCATCTCTGATGACAGCGAGCTATGGAGCTCGAAAGAGGGAGGGAGCAGCTAAATTGGTGTCATGGCAACTGGCCCCAACAAGCAGCGCGTGAGCATTCTCTCCCTCCTCCTTCTATTTCTTTTCTGTGACAATCCTCAGGTGGGTCGTCTACAGATGGCACCGCACTGACTCAGGCCAGCTGGACCTCCCACCCAGGTTGACGATGAATCCACCACAGTACCTTTATAAAGTAGATATTTATTTACATAATGGATTACTGCCAACACCAGCACACATTAACTACATTCTGCTGTCATAAAAAAACATAGAACAGGACGTGTGGTGGCCACAGTACAAGGGAATTTCAAGGAAAACTCCCTCAACCGCTGTTGTGGATAATGATATAAGCTGATTTGTCCTCAGAGCTCCATCTTAAAATGCTAATAATAGTGGTATGGAAAATAATGGTGAGGGTGTTTGAAACGGCTCAGGAAAATTCACTCCCACCCCGATATTTCATAGTTATTTTATTAGCACATATTTGCAGCGCATTGCAAATATATTCATCATGGGACCCGGCGCACGATGCCTCCCGTTTCTCCTTATAGCCCTTTCCCTGGGGTCTTGGTCTCCTTCCGATTTGCCAAAGATCTATCTCCCTGATTCATATTATTTATATTTTATTTTGTTCTTTAATTTATTTGTACCCGAGGTTTCTCATTGAAGAGGAATCATGTGATTTCTAAGCTCGCACAGCTGACTTACCGATGCTCTGAGTGCTCTTTGTCTAGAGCTTGTGTCCTACCCACTGGGCATGCTCAGAGGGAGCCACTGGTGATTCACAAGTGGAAGTTCTGTGGAATGGTGCCACAAGTGGATGCTTCTTTAGTGACTCTTGTCTCGTCTCTTCAATACCTGTGTGTAATGACTCAGATGTCCTCAACGCTGCACTAGTCTGAGTCTCCTGACTCCTTGTCCCTGTTCACCCTATGAGGAGCTATGCTGAGCCTGGTCCGGCACACACCCGCTCCAGGACTGTGTGGCCCAGTGGGGCCCTTGGGCCTTGCCTGGTAGCCCCACTCCCTTCCTCTGTCCTGCACCGTTCCCCTCTCTCCATCTTGTGCTACTTCTCTCAGCCAGGGCTTGATGGTGGTTTCAGATACTTCCTCCGCTGCTGGGACCAAATACCCAACACACCCAACCGAAAGAAGCAGAGGTTTATTTTGGCTCATATTTCAGTCTAAAGTTGGCTGGCACTAGGGCAGGCAAGCATGGCAGCGGGGCTAGCGGAGGAGAGCTGGTCATGCCAGGGTGCACAGGAAGTGGGAGCTCAAAAGGCCTTCGTGTCACACCTGAGCCCCCCCCTTTCAACCGACTCCACCTCCAACAGCACATCAGCTGGGAGCCTCGTGATCCAATCACCTTCTCTACCCAGGAGGCCATCGTAGAGCTAAGCCAGAAAGGCCTCCAAGCACGCTGAGCACTCTGCTCTCCTTCGTCGGTTTATGGGTCCCGTGCTGTAACCAGCCCGCTCTTCTAGCTGCCCTCCCCCTCACCCCATAGCTACATGTCTGTGAAACACACCAGGCTGTGACGTGGACGCATCCAACTAATATTTTTCTAAATTACAAAACTAAATTTAGCCTGAGAGGCTACAGGGACACAGGCCTGCTCATCTGTTATTGGTGTCACTCAAATCCGTATGACTCTGGAAATAAATGTGGTAAAATGCCTCAAGAGCCTAAAGTCATTAATCCTCTTTAACCCAGTAATTGAACTTTGAAAAATCCATCCTGCAGAGTGAATCCCAAACCCAAGCATGAAATTACATACAGAGATATCCACGATGGCATTATTCGCAATTGCCTTAAATGGAAAAGAATCTAAATGTCCTCTAATAGTCCCATTATGGTTAAATGGCTTCACAAATGGAAGGGAAGACAATAAAATATTATAACGAGAGAAATATTAGTGGGGAACAGGGTGAGGGGTGGGAATGTCTGAAGACCATGACTATCAAATGCTGTGTAAGAAGCACCTCCCCACCTCAGCAGTGGGAAACACAAGTTATCTAAGTTTTCCACATGTACAGAGAGACTCCTTTTCTATCATTTAGGGAGTGTCCGTGCTGTTCTTTGGGAGCATTGCTACAACGTTTTTTTCTACCTCATCCTTTATTGGACATGATTACTGTCATTCAGTATCCATCTCCTTATCTTTCTTACACTTCAAAGGAAGTTGAGTCAGAACGTCAAGGACCAAGTGATCAGATCCTGCAATGTTCCGTCTTGCCATTTTCTTAGTGGAAGTAGGATTTATAGTTCTAGTCTTGCCTATGTCATGAGCAGGTTTTAGGAACCAATAAAGAGACAATGACATGTCCTGACCTTCCACGGAAGCTTGTGGAGTTGTGATGCAGTGTGATTAAGAAATACTGCGAAGAGTTAAAGTGACTTTTGACATCAAAGGATACGTTGCTATGAATTCCCCTTGAAATCCTGCCCCCCCCCACTTTGAACACACTTATGCCCTCATGCATGGCAAGGTGCCTTGTACTGTTTTTCTGAATTTAGGAATTGACCCTTGCAGTGTTCCCGGAAGAGCATGGAAAGGAGACGCAGTACTTGGCCCCTCCGGCTGCTCCTGCCCAGGTGGCTGGGTGCACTGGTTTAGCCTCAGGCTGGGTTGAGCACTGAGTTAGCTTTGTATTTCACATGACGCAGGGCTCATGAGGTACAACTCTGGGCTTCACTTCCTTCTGGGTGCAGCCTCTGCTCAGAGGCAGTCCCCACACTGCACCAGTCTTCAGATTGAGCTCCGCCTTTGTACACTAACGTCCAGCCCATCTCTTCTCCCTGACGGATGGGTAGGGCTTGGGGGTGGGGGTTTGCACACAGGTGGCACTGAGCAAAACTACTTGGGCCTCTTCTCCTCCACACTGTGCCTGGTATGGACATGGACAGTGAACGCAGGTCTGGACAATTGACCTACTCGGCGATAGGTCAGGATTCAAAGTTTCCCTGGCACCTTACCTCAAGCACTTCCTCTTAGCTTCCCAGGGCATCTTGTCCCAAACATTTCTTCCCTCAGTTTCCTAGGTAACCTACCCAACCCAAATCCCAACCTTGCCCCACATTGTACTCTGGTCTTGGCTCACTTCCTCTTGACCTATGTTGGTCTCGACTCACTCCCTTCTGACGTAAATAAAATTAAACAGGACAATGCCCACCTAAGTTTGGCTGTCCCACCTCACCCCAAAACTCGTGATCTGGTTGTTACCTGGCTGCTCCAGCCCATGATCACCCTCCCTGAAAGATCCTATAAAGTCTCCTGTGCCCCTTTGTTCACTGTTGTCTTGGTCCGCTAGACAGCCAGCCCTCTTGATGCCCCCAATAAATCTTCTACTCACGTCAGAATGCGTGGCCTGGTTGATTGCATGGGTTGGATGTAACGCTGGAGTACATGCCTCTGATCTGTTTCTTTGTTTTCTGACGTAGGGTTCATTACTTGGTCTCCAAAACACATGATTCGATTTGAGTTTGGGTCGTGCATCTTGAAGTGCCAGCATCTCTTCCAACCAATTCTGAGGAACTGAGAGTTGAATGAGCTGTTGCCCTTCCCTGGGACCCAGGACCTGGGTGAGAACGGCGTCAATGGTGACATACCCCAGAGACTTTCTGGCTTCATACAATATTAGCTTAGGTCCCTTTACAAAGACCAAGGCAATGCAAACAAGCTTTGCTAAGGAAGTTATCTGAAAGAAGTGACTCTAATAACACCTCGTGCAAGTCATTTGTCTACTTCCTACAGGTTCTATCCAAAAAAGTGTCCTTCCATGTGTTCTTTTCGAGGTGTGCTCCAGATACCACCAGGTCAGGCTCTGTAGTGTGCAAAATAATCTCAATGAAACTGCTTAAAACAATTCTGTCAGTGCATTGGACCAGGCAAGAAAACACAGACAAACCTTCATGTTAAAGATGAACTGGACACACACACACCAAAAAACAAACAAACAAACAAATAAATAAATGCAAAACAAGACAAAATTCTATCTCAAAGCATTAAATAATTTTAAAGAAGCAAAGACTCAATGAACTGGATTCTGGAAAAAAAAAAAAAAAAAGGTCATACGGAAGGAACCTTGACATCATCATTTTTGCCCTCAAGGAATTTATAGCTGTCAAGAGTTTGGGAATCTGAACGGAGCTCGCCATAGTCTCCCAACCCAAAAAGGCCAATGTGGAGGGTAGAAGCCCAGAATCCTGGAGTCACAGTGGGACTCCATCCCTGCATCGTCCCTGCAAATTTCTTCAGATGCTGGCTGTCCTTGGTCTTCCTCAGTTTCTAGATACCTGCCGTTACCTCTGCCTCTGTCTCTGCATTGTGCTCCTCCCCAGCTGCCTCTATTTTTTCCTTCCATCTGAATACTAGACGCAAGGGAGCAACCTCATTTTAATTAATTACATCTTGTGCTAGTTTGGTGTTTTTTCAAGGAGAACAATATAATACAGGACACATTTTATAATATTTTATATGAATTACCCAAAGTATTATATACAACAACTGCAGGAAACATAGTTATACAATAAACACTACAGAATCCAGCTGAGGGCCCAGAGCTCGTAACAATGCCTCCCACAATTCCAATAGGCACCCTAGAGCCCACAACAAAGCCTCACGCAGGTCCACCGCATGGATCTGTGCTGAAAAGGCCCAAGGGTCAGTGGTGGAAGCTAGGAAGTCCATGGCATCAGGATGAAGGATCTGAGGGATCTGAACTGGAGCTAGGAAGCAATGCCCAAGGTAAGCACCAGAGCTCCCGCAAAGGTACCACAGTCGTCTCAGCAACAGTGAGGTCCTGAGCTCCTCCAGTGATGAGGAAAGCCAGGTTCCCATCAGGAAAGCCAATGACACAAGCTTCATGAGACTGAGCAGTGCGCCATCTTCCCCTCCAGAGTTGGAAGCAATGCTCAAGATGAGGACCACAGCTCCTCCAAAGTTCATCAGGGAGAAACAGCATCATGAGCTTTTCCAGCAGAACAGCCCAAGAGAACTAGCAGCTTCCAAGAGCTCCAACAAACAGCAGCCCTAACAGCATTTTGGCAGCTTCTCCTGTTCTGCCTTTATGCTGCTGGCTAGAATCCTCACTCAGGTGGGCCTCCCACATCCAGAGCCATGCTAGTTTAATTCCATTGGGTGTAACAAGTTGATCATCAGTTAAAGATCTGCTACACATCTGCAAAGACCCTATTTTCAAATAAAGTCTTATCCTGAGGCTAAAGGTGTACCTGGGTTCTAGGGAGACTCTGGCATGCAGGCGCGATCCTCTAGCAACCTAAGCTCAACTCAAGTCCTGTCATTTTGACAAATTATTTATCCACCTTGTAATAAACACTTCCTTACAGTGTTGGTGAGTTTGGTGGACTCATCTGAAGACAGCAAAGTACTAAATAGATGGGAAAGTCCTATCTGTACTCACAGAAGCCAATTCTGAAAAACTGAAGTTATGTTTGAGTAGTCAGTAGCTTAGAAAATATGGATACTTTTTCTTGGCCTTGTTCAATACAAATATCACGTTAAAAGCCCGTGACGATGTTTTCATGCCTTAGCTATCTTCTACAAAGCCACACAAACTGGCTATTTTGTAAGTTTGACTACTTCTCTTTAGCAACATCACCGAACACACCCCGTCTCTCTCCCCTGTTTGGTTGGAGACAGTACAGGCTAGAGGCTACATCTGTGTGGCATGAAATTCCTCCATTGTTTAGAGATTGCCCTGAGACAGGTGCAGGGTCAACACACTACTTACTGTTCTTTACGCATCTGTGTGCATTTCGCTGATATCACTGCTGTGAAGCAGGGTGTAGTGGGTGATGTGTGACTTATCTTATAAGTCACATGGAGCCTTGTGACATAGAAGGTGAACCTACAGTCAGATGTCTTGAGATGCACTGAGTTCGCTCCTCTATTCATCCTCTGTGTCTTTACTTTCTACTGACCATCTTCACTTCCTGTGTTTATGTTGTTGTCTCAGTTACATTTCTCTAGTTGCTGGGACAAAATACCTAGCACCTGAAATTAAAGGATTAAGGGTTTGTTTAGCTCACAGTGAAGGCTTTAGTCCATACTTGGCTGGCTCCAAAGCAGGATGGCACATGGCAGAGGACAGCCGTTCATGACATTGGTGTCTTAGTTACTTTGTACTCATTGCTGGGACAAATACCCAAGACTCAAAGTGAAGGAAGAAAAGGTTTATTTAGGTACCAGTGGTTTCAGTCCATACTCGGCTGGATCCAAGGCAGAGAGGCACAATGCAGAGGCCAGCAGTTCTTGGTGGCGGAACAGCAACAAATTGGTGACAGAGGCAACCAACCAATCATGGCAGCAGAGCAACAGTGTGAGCCTGTCTCTCTCTATATTACATTCAGGATCTCTGCCTCAGCCTATCCACCTTAGGCTACACCCATAATCCTAGAAGTACTCAGACCTATAGTCCCATCAGTACTAAAACACATAATCCCAGGGATCATGTGGCAAGTCTCAAACTCTAGAGGTCCCTGCCCCATGACTGCATGAGGCTTTGGGGGGACAACTGGACATAAACCATGACAATTGAAAAACAGCAAAGAGCAAAAGGCAGAGCTGCAGTTGCAGCTGCAGTAGCTAGCAAACCTCTCTCCCTTCCTTGTATGCAGATTACCCACCCCAGGGTGGGTATTGCATCCACACCCACAAACCCCGCATTGGATCATGAATTAATCACAAACTGTAGAAGCTGCCCCAACGACTGCATGGGGCTTTGGGGGAAGAGGCAGCGGACACAAACCGTAACAGTTGTGTAACCAAGTTTACCTTTACACAGGCTTCAAGCTTGGTGACTTTGATTTAGCATCTCTGATGTCACCTTCTAGAGGCTTGTGCCACTGTGTCAGTCCTGCATCTCAGCAGGCGGTTACCGCCTTTATTTTCTCCTCTGGTTCAAAAAGGCAAGACTGTTCAAGTATTTTATTGGGAAATGAGGAACATACCAATTGCTTTTCAGGACTGTTCGCTTTCAAAAGAATGTAAGATGAAGGTGCAGACATCTGTAGCTCATATAAGTCCCTGAGGATACATCTTTTCAATAAAGAAAGACTTGCCTATTTGCTGTGATTAAAAACAGCAGCGTCCCCTGATGCCACCTGGGCTTCCTTGGGCTCACACATTACAGTGAGCTGTACTCGGAGCAGTAAGGTGGAAGAGTCTCACAAAGGCTCCTGGGGCTGGCTGCACATGGGCGGCACTTTCAAGGTCACAGGCAGCAAGTTCCTTAGCATATTGACTCTTAGAGATCTCATCAGATGGCTCCAGGGTCCGGCCTGCTGCTCGATGTGCAGTTAAGGCCAGGTGTCCAGGCTCACACTGCATACAGCTTCCTGGGGACCTGCATCCCTATCTCTGTCCTGTGTCCAGAGAGAAAACAGGCAGCAGGGCCTCTGGGAAGGGCACAGTCAGGTGCATTTAGTTCTAGAGGTCTGAGGTGGAGCGCTCAGAGGAATGGGAGGGGAAAAAAGAGAACCTGTTTAGGGGTGGTGACCCACACTCAATGCCACAGCTCTCAACAGAAGCACTGTCTGGTGGCATTCCCAGGAGGATGCTGATGGAGATGTGGGCTGGTGCAGGAAGACACCAAGGATCACAAATTTTTATGTCCTGGCCTGGGCAGGGGAAGGAGGCTCCACTCAGGGAGAGGAGACCTCTGCAGAGCCATATTCACACACACACACACACACACACACACACACACACACACACACACACACAGTCCTCTTGCTTGTGAGGAGTCAAAAGGAAGTCCCGTTCCTGAAGTGTCTGTAGTCCTTTTACCAACCTCCGCTTTCTGGGTGGAAAAGATATGTCTGGCCTAGAATTCAGTCAGAGCCTTTGGCAGTGGCTTCCGGGACCTCTTTAGAGTGGCTCTGCCCTTCTGCTTCCCCAAAGGAACACTGTTACATTTCATGCCCAGAATTTTACTCAGTCATCTTATAGGGCTTTGTGTTTCTGAAAGCACCAAACACAAGTACCATAAACAGATTGTATTTGGAACTCATACATCAAAATCCGATCCAAAGAAGAGTCAGGATTTCTCTCAGAAAATATTTCTTCATGCACCTGTCAGATGTAAAGTTCATATGCTTTCAAGTTTGGCATTTGAAAGTATATGTTACCTCCCATTTTGGTGAAACGCACCACATATACACAAAACGCACAAGTCCTAAAAGTTCGGCTGAGGACTGGTTCTCAGTTAGCACCCGGTGTTACTGATGTCTAGACTAAACACTGCCGCAGCCCCTGCTCACTGCCTCCTAGCTTCTCCCAGCTGACCTCACGGGTGCCTTTTTCCGAATTTACAGAGGAGAGCGCCAGGGAGGACCTGGCGCTCTGGCTGAGACTGTGTTCCACCAGGAGGGTGTCAGGGTGTGTCCGAGCGTGACCAGGCTGAGGAGCCCTGTGAGGGTAGGGCTGCCCTCATCCCGTAGACCTGGATGGCTGGAGGCCAGTTGCTCTTTTCCTCAGAGGTCGATGTCTGCCTGCCTGCCACTATACCAAGGCAGTCACCCTTTGGGTGCCACACCCCAAGTCTGAGTGCTTAACCAAGTCCTCTGCCTTGCCACCCCTGCCCTAGCTCTGGGCATTACCGTGACTGAGGTCCCACTTATCTTCACTCGTTCTGCATTTTGCTTCAGAATGAGGACTGCTGTCACAAATGACCTGAGCCAAGATGCCAGACTTGCCTGTCTGCTCTACGATTTACTTTTCTCCCATAACTTGGCCCTGTGATTTTTTTTTTTTATTAGTGAGTTAGTTTCTTGATGCTTTTAAATATACTTGAACAATATGATTAGAGTTTATATCTAGATGTCCTCCAAGAGCTTCATGCAGTCATAGGCAGGGACTGTGGACAGGAATCTAATTCTGAGGGCTATTGGCTGGCTTGCTGCTAGGAGGTGTGGCCCGAGTGGATAATCTCTGGGGGCGTGGCTAAGGTGGGGCGAGTCTCTGGGGGCATGGCCTGGAAGGGCCGCCTCCTTCCCTGGCTCCTCCCTTTTTTCTCTGCTTCCTCTTCCCCAGTGCCCTGAGTAACCCTGTCTGCTGAGGCCTTCTGCATCCTGTCCCACTTTGGAGCCAGCCAACCAGGGGCTCAATGTGAGGCAAAATCAATTTCTCCTCCCTTACGTTGCCATGTCAGGTGTTTTGTCCCAGCGGCGTGGGAAGTAACTATGACAAAGGTTTTCTTAGATGTTCCGGTTGTTCCCACTGTGGTATGCCTGTCTGATATTACGTGGGTGGAACCTAATCGATGGGGAAGTAACGGATGCCATCTGGCTCACCAAGGGCCTGCGCCTCTGCCTCTGTCTCCCTAGCGGCCACCATACTCACAGGCACCTGCCACATCTGTACTGCCATCCTTCTACTCTAAATGTTTGCGGAAAGTGAATCTCTGCCACCTTGCTTGTATTTTCTGTCATTAATTTGTCTGTGAGATCAACACAGAGACTGTTGCCCCCAGGCTAGGACTTCTGGCTGTCCTTCCTATGTCCCACCTGCTCCAGCTACTCCCATCAGCCTTGCCTCCCAGCGATTGTCCTCACACCCTCCGGAGTCCACCTTTGCCATGGTACACGTGGCCGATAATGACTCGAACTTTTCTGGCTCACTTTAATAGCTATCATTTGCTGAGCCATTAGCGTGGGCCCGACTTTGCCATTAAGCACTTTCTTCTATCGGTCTGGATCACACCTCCTCGCATTGTCCAGCAATTTCATGTTTCAATGCCCACTTTGCAGACGGAGAGACAGGTTGGCAGAGATGGGTCTGGTGGTCTGAGAGCACAGAAGGTGTCTCTGCAGGGGGCCAGGTGGCAGCTCGGGTAGAGCTGATCCCAAAACGTGCGATTCTTTCTTTTTTCAATACCAAGGATCCAACTCAGGACCTTGTGCTTGCCAGGGAGGTGCTGTGCCACTGAGCTATATCCCTGGCAAGCCTGCACTTCTAACCCCGAAAGGACACTGCTCTGTTAAAGAATCTTGTGCAAAAAGATCCACTCTAGCCAGTTTCCAAAAAGAGAACTCAAGTACCGAGAGGGCCTTATTCATTCCCATCTATGAGGAGGGTCCATCATCATCTACTTTTATTTAACAGAGCTCTAAGTGAGGCAGTCAAACACATTATCACAACTACAGGCAGGCAAGTAGTACATCTTCCAACTTTCTTTGCGGTTTTCCTTTCCTGGTCCTAGACAAACATTAGTCTACATGGTCCTATGATGCTATTTTTATTTTTATTGATTGATTGGTTGATTTTTAAAAATTTAGCACAGGGTCTACAGGGTGTTCTGGGTCTCATTGTGTAGACTGGACTCGTAGTGATCTGCCTGTGTTCAGCTTCCCAAGAGCTGAGATTACAGGTGCGTGTCACCACGCCCAGTCTCAATCACTGTCTCAGCACACCCTGGGGATCGAGCCCCAGCCCCTGCACTCTGCCTAAGTAGGTGCTTTAGTCCGCTGAGCTATCAGGCCAGCCCCTTACGATGCTAGTGTTTAGATGTGACTAACATGTAATCAGGTTGCTCAAAACTGTAAAACTACTAGAAATATAAAGGAAAACCTCTGTGACATTGGTGTGGGAAATGGTTTTTTAGCTCTGATCTCCAAATCATAAGTAACAGAGGAAACATAGACAACTGAGATTGCCTCAAACTAAAGACCTTCAGGGCTGCGGAGATAGCTCAGAGGCACAAGTGCCTGACTGGCAAGTGCAAGGTCCTCAGTTTGATCCCTGGTTCCGGAAAAAAAAAAAAAAAGAAAAAAAGAAAAGAACTAAAACCTTCTGCACAAAAAGGAAATAATAGAATAAAAAGGCAGTACATGGTATGGGGGAAAAAAAGATGAACCATACAATTAATAAGGGATTAATACAAACTATTCAGAAACACAAATTACTCAATAGTGAGTGATCAAATCACCCAGTTAAAAAGACATTTCCGATTAGTTCATGAAAAAAAAATTTTCAGCATCAGTAATATCAGGGAAATGCATATGAAAATCATAATGAAATCTAACCCGATAGCTGTTCATCTGGTTTTGTAAAAGAAAATGGAAGATACCAAATATCAGTGAGGGCACAAGAAAGAGAGGATCCTTGTACACTGCGACTAAGGATGTAAGTTAGCATGTCTATCACAGGAGGCAGTACAGAGATTCCTTAAAATATTCCAAGCAGAGCTCTGGTGCAAGCCAGCTGGCCTGCTACTGTGTATCCAAGGGAACTTAGGTCAACGGCCAAAGAGAAACTTAGACACCTACGTTCATTGCATCATTATGGACAATAGTGATCGAAGTCGGCTATTGAAGTCAACCTGTCTGCTTACAAGTGAATGGATCAAAACGTTGTCTGTCTGTCTGTCTGTCTGTGTCTATTACCTATCCATCTATCTGTCTATTATCTATTATCTGTCATCTGTATATCTGTCTGTCTTCTATTATCTATCTATGTATTATCTATCATGTATCTATCTATCTATCTATTATCTATCATCTGTCTATTATCTATCTGTCTGTCTTCTATTATTTATCTGTGTATTATCTATTATCTATCTATCTATATCTATCTATCTGTCTGTCTTCTATTATCTATCTGTGTATTATCTATTATCTATTATCTGTCTATCATCTATCTGTCTGTCTAATCTATCATGCATATCATGTCTTTGGCTTTGGCCTAGAAGGGTTTCTCTCCCTTTCCAGCTCCTCCCTTCTCTCTCGGTTTCCTCTACTCCATGCTGTGGGCAGCTCTCCTCCTCCGGGCCCTTGTGCTATGCCACCCTGCCTTGGAGCCAGCTTTGGATTGAAATCTTAGTAAACTGTAGGACTTAGGGTGAAAACAAACCTTTCATTCTGTGCATTGTAATGTTGGGTATTATGTCAACCATGAGAAAGAGACTAGAACAGCATTTTCACCTGCCAGTGAAGAATAAATAAACTAAATGGCAATGGAGAAATCTCTATTTGCCAGCACAGGCTGCAGGATGGGTTCACCTCTTGGCTGTGGCTCTCTCTGGAGCCCTTGTTCTGGAGAACCCTTAGGTCTTGGTCTCAGGTTGGTGCCCACTGTGCCATGTGCAAGTTGGGCACCTCTCACTTGGATGAGGACCCCTCTCACCCTGGGACAGCACTGTGTTTGGGGGGAGACAGCAGAACCCACTAACTTGGGCATTGCACAGAGCAGAATATGTTTCCTTCGGGGAAAGCCAGACTTCCACAACACAAAAGAACCTCAGAAGGGCCTGAGGGTCTCCATCTTCAAGGTGATTTGTTGCTCAGAGGCTCCGGAAGGCTCTCCAGGGCTGACCTCTCCCTGAAGGGTTGGCTGAGCGCTTTCTCCATCTGGCAGCAGGGCCAGCTGTCATCACACCACCGGGCGATGCCTGACTATGAGTCACAGAAAGCACAGCCCACGCGGACAAGCCACTCAGGGGACATGTGGACATGTGGGCACTGGAAAGGAGAGACCCAGAGGGCAGAGAAAGCATGGGGCTGCGGTCAGTGCCTCTGGTGAGGTCTGCCTTGGGCTGGAGAGCGGGGCAGGGCACTTGCCAGCAGGCCTTCCTGCTAGGAACGTGTTCAGGGAGCCTAACTAGGGGCCTTGGCCAGGACCATACACAAAGCCTCTACCTCCTTGCAGCTATTGTCAGCCTATGAGTCAGTCAAGAAAGCTGGGAAGAGGAAGTGCGTTTTCACCCTTTGAGCATCAGTGAAGCTGCAAGCCTCTAACTCTGCTTTGCATCGCACTCGTTTCCTTATCTGGAGCCTCACAGTGGTTCTTCCCAGCGAGATAAGACAGTCAGCCTTGCCGCTAGTGTCTGTGTGTGCGCTGTCCAGAGACAAAAGGAGGCCGAGAGGGTGGCAGGCTGCCCCTCAGCTAAAGAGGGCTGCAGTTCCCCCTCTTTTCAGCCGCCTTCCACCTCTGAGTTTGTCTCCTGTGGCTCTCTGCTGCTGGAGTTCTCGGGTGGGAGCTGGGGCTTGCGTCCCACGGCAGGAGTTCTGGGGACAAATCTTTCCCGGGCCTAATCTACTCCTCGTTGGGATGCTCTGAGAGCACACTGTGAGTCTAAGGAGACATCCCCCTTTCTAAGACGTCTTTCAGGGAGGGGCTCTGCCAGGTGGTCAGAGTTTTAGAAGATTCCAACGTAGGGAGAAGTCTAGCCAAGTGTGCTGGCCCCGATGTGTGAGGGACATGGTGCAGAGTCAGGCTTGAGATGCATGTCTGCCGGGTTGGCTCCTCAAAGGAAAGGAGGGAGGCCGTAGGGCTTGTGTCCTGGCCCACGCATGCATTTTTACACATGTTGGGGGCAGTGCAGTGACAGGAGCCAGGCTGGGTCCCTCCACGTCCTGTGTTGCAGTCATCACCAGGAGGACCTCGGTTCTGACCTCGCTTTGGAATAGGAGTGTCTTAGTGACTCTTCTCTCCTTTCTGGGACAAATACCCGACACTCAAAATGAGGGAAGGAAAGGTTTATTTAGCTCCCTGGTACTGGAGGTCTCAGTCCACACTCCCCTGGTTCCAAGGCAGAGTGGCACATGGCAGAAAACAACCCTTCACGGTGGCAGCTAAGAGAAGAATGCAGAGAGGAGGTATCAGCGGCTCAAGCAGCTGACTTCTCTTCCTACCTTACAGTGAAATGCAGATCATTTGCCCCAGGGAAGCCGCAGCACCCATTTCCACCATAATCAATTACAAGTTCCAGAAGCTGCCCCATGACTGCCTGAGGCTTTAAGGTACACCTAAACACACACCATAACAAGTAGTGTTGCCCATGGGAACAGTTCATACTCAGTGCGGCTGGCATCTTTACAAAGCGGAAATTTGGACCCAGTACAAGCAGAGAGGAGAATGCTGTGGGAGCAGAAAGTCGCACATAGGGAAGGAAGGACGCATCTACATGACAGGGACTAGGAGCACTGAAGATACCTAGTAACACCAGAAGCCCAGGATGGGCCTGGGACAGACGGCCCCACACATCCTCAGGGGATCCCGGCTTCTGGCATCTCTATTTTGGATTTGTGACCTCCCAGTTGGATTACGAGATGACAGAACTCTCATTCAGGCCACCTTGTCTCTACGGTCTGCAATGATGGCCCCGGCAAATCTGGCCATGACCCTCTGTATGTCGCATAGCTCTCTCCATACAAGGGGTGACTGAATTAAACAGAGAAACTGAAATGCAAAGTAGTTACTGTAGTAACACACACACTGCCAATATTTCCCTTCAGCGCCTTTCCCCCCTTCTCACGTACTTTTCCCTTTGTTCTCCCTGCTCTCTGCAGCAGTTCTGCAAGACCTCTTTCATGGATTTAGCTGCGCTGTCCTGGCTACTTAGCTATCTTGAGCTGATTCACAACATTTACCTTTCATGATAGTTTGATGATGGGAAGGAGCCAGCAGCTGTGCAGGCCCAGACCCGGAGAACACAGTGGGTGAGTGTACACCGCCTGCCTTATTTTTAGGAGTGCCTTAGCTAGCACCCCAAAACACCATTCATCGTATTTTTGGTCATGTCTCATGTAGACACTCATGAAAGAAGTTTTACAGAACTGCTTCAGAAAGTAGCCACAGACAGTGAGATAAGTGTGTGTGAAGCGAGGAAGAATGATTTGGGGAGGGGGGATTCACTGCAGTGACCGTGTGCCTTTTACGGTAATAAATGCTTTCTTTTTTAACAGCAACTGTTGTTTCCATCACCCTGTGTTTAGCATGCATCAGGCCCTGGGTTTGGGTGCCTACGGAGGGAACAAGCACTCAGAGAAACGTGCCCATGCATATGAGATGTGCTGAGGCGCGTATGACCCTAGCGAGCTCTCCTGAGCAGAGGCGGGCCGATTAATAAGCGGTCCCTCCTGTTTCCGTGGTGGTCATCACCTACCCAGGCCTGCACCGTGTGCTGCCCCTACCTGGGCCCCTGTGCATTTGCAGGTAAGTGGGGAGGTGCAGGCCTGCGAAGCCCTGGGAGTGGTGTGTTAGGTCCCAGCTCTTGGAGTGTTTGAACACGTAGAACCAAACCCACTTGGGCCTCGAAAGCCCCTTCAAGAGGGAGATCGCTATCTTTTTCTTTATGTTAGATAGTTCAAGTTGGCCATGATGACGTTTATACCCTGCCTCAAATCAAAGAAGGGAGTAGCCCAGTCTGTCAGAATCAGGGGCGCATCCCCTGTATCAAGGGATCACTAGAAGTGGGAGAATCTGTGACTCCCAGGACATCTACCATTGTTGTGGAAGGTCCACGGTGACAGTGCGCTCTGTGTCTCTGCACGCACTGCCCTTGCCCTGAGACCTTGTCCCTGGGGTTGGGAACTCAGAGAACACGGGTGATGCTGGTATGCAGCACAGGACAGGTCTCAGACAGAATGCACAGGGCTGGGCTGTGGAGGGGAGGGAAGGGCATGAGGTGTAGGGCGCCAGTGCAGCTCATCTTTGGGGCTCTCCCTGCTTGGGCTTGGAAACACCTGTGGGCCTTTTCTTCCAGCTCTTTGCAGAATGGCTGCACCTTGTCTTCTTGTCTCCTGGCCTCTGAGCTCCTAGCTTACCTCACTCTTTGCGGAGGTACACTGAGGTGGACGCCCTCAGTTGCTGGTGAATGACTCCATGTCTACTACTATCTACTTTGCCCTGCCTAAGGCTTCTGAGAGATTAGATTGCTCTACTCCAGCTCTGGGAGCCACTGCGGCCATCCATGGGCACATGTGTAGGCACGAGGGTCTCAGAGGCTGTGTGTAGGCTGCGTTGGGACACCAGCAGGCATCACTTTTGCATATGTAACATACGAATGGATAAAAGTTAGACTCTTCCAGTCCTGTGGAAGGAGGCAGATCCGGGACGGTTCCAGGAAGTCCTTCCCACTTCAGAGTGCTGTAGTATAGTTCTGACTTTTTTCAAGTTTTTCTGTTAATCATGGTTCTCGGCCTCTGCTGGTTGGGTGCTTTGGCCCAGGGGATTCTGCTCTGTATGCCAGGGTATTCAGGAATGCTTCAGCTTCCATGCGCCAGATGCCAGGAGCCCACTCTGGCTCCCTGAGTCATGAGAAGCATGGCTGTGGACAGTGCCAGATGTCCTCCAGGAGGCGAAATCATCCTGCCTGGGAACTTTTGGCTTGGACCAAATAAGATGAGCTCATTTCTCTTCAGACTCTGTGCCTGGTGCACCATGGGAACAGGGATAGACAGAACACAGAGGCCGCAGGTGTAAGCAGGTTATCAGAGAGGAGAGGTTCTCAGTATAGTACAGTGTGTGTTTGTTTTAGGGTTGGCATTCCCTTATCTGGGGATTGTGTGGCTGATTACAGGCTCAGGCTCATTATGCCCAAATTGCCAGTCTGTCACTGCTCATTAGAAAGGCTCTCATTTGAAACCTGTTGCTGGTTTTTGCCCTCTTTGAAGAGAACAGTGAACGAGGTCACGGGGATTAATGGCTGCTAAAAGCTGTTCTCTCAGGAAGACTCTCCAAGGAAAACCCACCGCCATGTTTCTGATTGCAAAGCCCTAAAATAAAGATGCTACAGCAGCAGGCATCTCCAGCTAGAGAGTCTCTGGAAATCTGTCCCTTAACCTTTCCTGTCCCTTTCCTAAAACATCCTTGCCAGGTAACTCAGCCTTTGACAGGTAACTGTCAAAGAGGTGAACATATTTCAGCAAAAATATTACGACACTTGAATCAAAGGCCCTGGCATGACAACCAGCTGTCTGGAAGTTTCCTCTGTGATGGGCTTTTCAAGAGCCCCGTCAGGGTGCATTTCCACACAGTCTCCTCTGCGAGCTGTGTTCTTCCCATGGCTGGCTACAGAGCTTTCCTATGCCTGTTGGGCCTGGTCCTTTGCTTCTGAATTCTTTCTTCTCTGCTTTCCACCTGTCCCTCCCAGTGCTGTCCCTTGTGCAATCCCTGGGCTCAGCTGGGCCATGAACTATGGAACCAAGCTCTGTTTTCCACCCCACCTGGACCTTGTCCTTCTCTTTCCAGAGAGATTCTTTTCAGTTTCTTTCCTTCACAGCATTGAAACGTTGACTCTGCTCCCAAATGCCTCTGTCCCTCTTCCTTTCTGCTCTGGTCTACCTTTGGCCTGACACATGTTTTCCATTGTGCTTGTCTTTTGCCCACTGGCCTGTGTGTCTGTAGGAACCTGGACACATGGCCAAGACCATTCTCCACCTGTGATGGCCTCTACCTTGCTGAGATCGCAGGTCAGGGCCTCTGCCTCTTGCTTCACCAAAAGGGGGATGTCTGTGCTGCGGGAGGGATAAGTGGGAGACCGTGAGATGTCAACGTCGCAGTGCTTTGCCAAGCCAGTACGTAAACACACAGTTGCGCTTGTTGATTTCTACTGATCCTCGGCCTCTTCCACTTTACCCGCACGCTTTAGCTCTTCTATTCAGTCCTAGAATCTTACATTTCTCTGTATTTCCACCTTCCTACGTGTTCTGCAAAATGTTCTTTACATCCACGGGAAGGCCTGTGCACCGCAGAATCATTTCCGTCTACAATGTCTCCTACACTGATGGCTTAGTTAGAACCGGTCTGGCAACCAGAGGCAGCTGCCCGGAAATGACGAGAGCCCATTCTTTCTGAGTGGAATGCTTTCACCCCATCCCACTTAACTCCCGTTCCTGAGGGTTCGTAGACCCCACAGTGTATCAAGATGTCCATTATCGTTTCCTCTCCTCATGTATTATGCCTTTGGAGAAGTTGTAAGGGGAAAGATAGGAGAAAAGGAGAGGCGCTTTCTCATGTGACCCGCAGGGGGCAGCATTTCACTTACGCTCAGCCAAGTGGGCCTGCTTTGGTTCATTCAGCATCTTCAGCGGCTCCAGGAGCAGGTGAAGCTGGGGTTCAGCACAGAGCAAACGGCCTTGGTGGTGTCGTCTGCGCCAGTGTTGGGTCAGAACAACGGCCAGAGCACCAGGCTCCTGCCCGTGCCGCTCTGGTTGGTCTCTGCATTGGGCTTGCTCGGGATGCAGAGCATGTACTGCACGACAGCTTTCATGCTTCTGTGCTTGGATACTGAAAAGGGAAGCACTTACGCGCTGTGCTCGGTCATGTGGCCTGGGCGAGACACCCTGTGGGTGGCCCTCGAGCAGGGGCCTGAATGCCAGAGCCCATTCCATTCCCAGCCCAGGTGGCTTGAGGATGAGTCAGCTCCAGATGAGAGGTTTCCAGCATGGCCTCTTTTTTGGGGGTACAGGGTCGCAGAGGAAGTGCCGTCTCCTCTGTCAGAGGGAGCCCTCTTTCTCTGTTTTCTGCTTCTTCCTGAAGGGAGCAGGCTGGACTCAGTGCCCGGCAGCCATGCTTTGCTTGTGTTTGTTTGCATTTCTCTTAGATATTCTTATGACTTCTGAGTTTCCAACAGTGAAGAAAGGCTGAGTTATCATAAGTGGCTAACGTGTCACAGGCTCAGACATCCTCAGGGCAGGGCGCTCAGCTCTGCAAAGCCAGGGCACTGAGGTGAGCGAAGGGCTTTGGACTGGGGTACAACAGTGACTGATTAAAAAAAACCAAAAAAACAAAACAAAACAAAAACAAACAAACAAACAAAAAAAAACCAGTGACTGATGTTAAATCTGGAGAAGCAATGACAGCAAAGGAAGCCTGGCCAGTGGCTGTGCTGCCATGAGGCTCCGCCCCCTGGGCCTCTAGCCTGAGAGCAGGGGTCCCCGACCCCCACTAGGATCTCTCTCTCTCTGGGCTACCTCCATCCCGCCCACCCCTTTACTACAATGCCTCATTAGGTATCCAGGATGAACGCAACAAGTTTCGTTCAGTGAATGCCTGTCCTGTAAGGAGTTCCAGGAGCCCAGGGTGACGGATATGTGTTCCAGACTCCTTTCCAGACAGTAGGCTTGCAAATCTACCTGTCCCATCCCAGGAGAGGGAAGGGAGCCTGTGTGGAAGTGTTAGCTGGGCTGGGGGGCAGCAGAGCGCCTCCTGTAGCGCCTGGGGCCAGAGGGCCCTTGTCTTGTGCACCTGGCTTTGTCTGCGCCTCTTGTGCACCTGGCTTTGCCTGCGCCTCTCTCCCGTCCTGGCTGCTCAGCGTTGCAGCCTCCTGCTGTTTCCCTGGATGACCTTGCTGGTGCAGTCGCCCTCCCTAGCCCCACCCCCCTGTCTCTCACCTCAGCAGCCATGGGAGGTGCTGTGAGTCTATTCTGTTCTCTTCTGCACTTCACTCCTATTCCAGGGGAATCAAGCCCAGCGAGCAACGTGGCATGTTTGAGCTGTTAACCAGCAACAGCAGAGACTGGGTCACTTAGCATGAGCACAGGCCTCTTCCCGATTGTCTGGAGACTGGGGCTTCCCAGACCAACGCACCAGCACCTTAGGATGCTTTGGTACTGGGTCACCACACAGTGGGGAGGAAGAGGGAGAGGCACAGGGAGAGAAGGGAGAGAGAAGCAAGCTCTGCTCTTTATAACAAACCCGGTCCCAGAACCCAGTGCCCGTCCCTTCATAGAGCAGAGTTCTCTCAGCCCAGTCCCTCCATCTCACAGGGGCGGAAGGTTTTTACCCTCAGGGCAAAGAGAAGCTGAGGGTGGAGGCAGCAGGCTGGGAACTGTTCTCCAACACTCGGCATCCTTAGCTAAGGCAGAGCCCTCATAAGGAAGGCTCCTGTGCTACTAGGAAGGAGGGAGTTAGAGCCGCTCCTGGAAGGCCCCTGTAGGCTGCAGCCTTGAGTCCAGGCTCAGTAAGCGGCAGAGGCTCCTAAAGCCAGTGACGAGAGCTGGCCCGTGCACTGCTGTTTTCTAACTTCACTGTAGAGACCGGGGGCAAGGATGTGCTGGTTTCTCAAGATGAAATTCCTTTGCCTGCCGGGGATGCTTCCAAGATACTTTGCTGCTTCAGTTCTCTGCTGGGGCGGGTATGTTTCCAGCAGCTCGGTGCCGCTTTCCGAGCATGCGTTTTGATTGGAACATACAGGTTTGGTTGGTCTTAGTTCTGGGATGCTGAGCTGCGGCTCCACAGCTGCCAGGGTCAGTCCTGCCCCAGAAACACCAGGCTCAGGGACGCATCCATCAGCAAGGGGCAAGGCTCCAGAGTGAGCCCCGGTGAAAGAACCAGGCAACCTCAGCCCCCATCTTCCCTGATCTCCCCCGGCCCAGGGCTGTCTGTCTGTGGACTGGAGATCTCTGCTTAGCTCAGGAAGGTGCACCTAATGTCCTTGAAGCCTGACTGTGCCCCTGAACTGTGTTGTTTGGAAATGACTCACTGAGTCCAGCACATACTGGGAAACAGGGCGGGGAGGGCTGAGCCCCAGCCGCTGCAGGGCGGTGTCTACATGTGGTGCACTGGAAGCCATCTTTCCATGTGCTTTCTCTCAGGTCTATCAACCCATGTGCCATTCGCCTTAGTTCACGGATGTGAAGCTTTTCTTCTCAGATCCAAGAAAGATCGCGAAAATAAGGACGTTACTTTTTAGTTTTGACAGAGGCCTCAGGCGGTGGATACCACGGGTCCCTTCTCTCCGTGAAATTCATCTGCCCATTCATCTGCCCGTGTCCTCGAGACCCCAGGGCGCTCTTCCAGCTCTGACTCAAGGGCGCCCTTGCGCGCTTGTCCCCAGCCCTCAGCACGCGTCTCTAGGTTCTGCAACGTCCTCAGGGCTTCCTGAGCTGCAGAGGGCGCTGCTGCCGTCGCCACCTGTACGAGGTCTAGGCTTCCCTTCCACTGCAAGACCAAGCGCCTAGTGCGGCGCTCACGAACCCTCCCAGGTGTGGGCTCCACCCTCCTCCTTGTTCTCTGTGCTGTCCTTCAGTCATTTCATAGTCTTTCTCGTGCCCTGCTGCGCCTTACAGGCACAGAGTCCTCGGCAATTGTTATTTATTGTTTTTTGTGTCTCTCTGTGAAACGAATGATGAGGAGCCGCTGTCAAGGTCAGACAGAGCCCAGCGCAGACTCTGCGGTGTTGCTTGTCCTTCCTCTGACCAGGATCCTGGGCTTTGTCAGTCACTGTCCGTGACCTGGGACAGAGCAAGTGTACGCCAGATGCAGTGAGGCTGTGATGAAGGACACAGGAAACGCAGCTTCTGCCTGCAGCCTCTGCTCCTGCTCAAGCCTCCTCCCCTCCCTGGGCACCATGGCATCCTGCCCCACGTCTACATGAAGCCCATTTCTACAGGGGCATTAGAACTCCTTCCACCCCCGCATCAGGCCCAGTCCCAACCACTAACTCTGTCACCTGGGGTCAGGTGTCCTCAGGTTGGCCATCACCTTTCCTGGTCCTTATCCCAGCCTCCCCAGGGCCTGCTCTAGCGCAGCCATCTCTCTTGGGTCCACACAGCCAGGACCCAGGCCCTTTGCAAACCCAACTCCTCTCTTTCCCTGCCAACCACCACTGTCACCGCCAGAACATCCTATAGCTCGCCACGTCTCACCACGGGGGACACTGTGGCTTCCTGCATCCCCCTGCCTGGCTGAGCTGGTGGAGTCAGCATGGAGGAAGAAGACGAAGGAGAGACTGTGGAGGTGGACACCAGGCACTGTGTGGACCCAGTACTCCCTCCAGCACCATGCTGTCCTCGGAAAGCCAAACAGCTCCTCCTCTCAGCAAAGCCTCCAAGGTGAGTCTTAGTGGGGGAGGACTGCCTCTCTGGGCCGCCTTAGACCAGCTGGGCACTGGGGTGCTATGATGCCTGAGGTCTGAGATGTGGCTGGGAGCGCTTTCGGGTGTGGATGCCTGACCTTGAGCTCCGATGCGGTGCAGGGAAGGTTCCCATTCCAGGAGGAACTGGGGTCTCACTTCCTAACCAGGTGCATAAGCTTCCACAGTAGCTCTGCCATCACTGGGCCACCTCAACCGACTCGCACAACTGGGAGGAGGGGAGATTTACTTTAGCTCGTGTCTCATTCTACAGTTGGCTGAGCCAAGGGAGAACCAGCATGGCGGAAGAGCCTGGCGGAGGACATTTTCTCACCTCATGGCATCCAGGAAGCAGAGAGAAGGGAGGGGCAGGGAACAGGAACACACTCTTAGAAAGGAAGGATCAGGAGCAGTGTTTTGATTGGCTGTCCTGATACGCAAATTAAGGATTCAAAAAAGTGTCTTATGATTGGTCCAGTGAACAACAGAAAATTCAAATGAAGGGTTGGAAGCAGGATTTTACTGGGCAATTCAGCATAATGATGATGCATCACAGGAGGCTGGCCCACACCCTGAGCCTCTGTCTTCCTGGGTGTGTCCTTCGCTCTGTGCCCCTGGCTTAGATCCCTTTGTCTGAGTCCAGTAGCACCTTTGGTTCTTGCTAGGCCAACAGCTTTCTTCTGCAGCCTGGGTGAGGCTGCAAGTCATTGTTTCCTTGACTCTGATCCACCCTTTCTGCCATCCTGGTCGCCTCTATTCTCGTGTTTGTCTTGCTCACGGGGGGTCCTCCTCCTCCACCGTCTGGGCTTTCCCTGGGAGCTCATCAGAGCCCTTAGCAGTTCAGCATCTGCAGAGGGCACCGAGCTGGAGCAGGGATAGGTGGGTGATGGGCTCAAGGTTTGCTGGGCAGTGGCACACCTAGCCACACTCCGGATGTGGCTACTGCGAGCAAAGAGGCAGCCGTGTGTCACGTGCTTGTCCCACCCCTAGAAAATGACCAGGCCAGCCCATTCCCTCCCCTTCCCTCCCTTCCCTCTCTCCCTTCCTTTTGTACTGGTGCTTGAACCCAGGGTCTTCCCACTTAGCCACACTCCAGCCCTTTTGATTTTTTTTTTTTTTTTTTTTTTTTTTTTTTGTGGGACCAAGATTTGAGCTCATGACCTTGCACTTGCCAGGCAGGCACGTGTGCCACAGAGCTATCTCCCCAGCCCCCCTTTTGAAATTTTGAGACAAAGTCTCACTAAGTCACTAAATTGCACAGGCTGGGATTTCACCTGGAATTTTCTGGCCTCAGCCTCAGGATTCTTAGATTCCAGGTGTGTGTGCCCTCCCAGGACAGTCTCAGATGCCCACGCTGGTGATGCTACAGAACACCAGCGCTGCCCGCCCTTCCCCGCAGGGGAAGGGACTGAGGACAGCAGCAGGCAGTGGCCCTGTCTGTGTTGGTCACGGATTCCAACTGCATCTCTGTATTGCTTGCCCAAACGTGCTTCGCTTCGGTTCAGCTGAGAGCACAACAAACGCCTTCCCAGCTGGCATTTAGGATGGTGATTCATTTTGGCGGATGTGCTAATAACTATGGCAGCCCCAACAGGAAGTGGGTGCCAGAGCACACGGACACCCGACAGGTCAGAGCCCAGGCAGCCCGATGGTAATGGCAGAAAATTAAATGTACAGTAGAGCCTCGGAAATGGGACAGTGGATACAGCAGTCGTGAAGTGTGGGATGCATCTTTTGCAAAAAAGATCATATTTATTTATTTTTCATCATTTTTATTGCATTTAATGAGAAATAACAATATGACAGTTTTGAAACACATTAGTAGTACATTTCCAGTATCTGATACAATGCATATTGCTGTCCTCCTAGTAGTTATTCAGAGCACAGGGTGTAGATACGATAATTTTCCTAATCATTATTGGCACAAAAAAATTTCTTCTCATTGAACTAAGAGAAAGTAGTTGTATACATAGTCCAATGTTCCATAATCTCAGTGGGTTATTGGCAAAACTGGCACATTCTATAGCAGTGGTTCTCAACCTTTCTAATGCCGTGACCCCGCGATACAGTTCCTCATGTTGCCGTGACCCCAAACCAAAAAATAATTTTGGTGGCTACTTCAAAACTGTAATTTTGCTACAGTTATGATTCAGAATGGCTTTAGGTGACCCCTGTGTTTTGATCATTCGATCCCCGCCAGGGTTGTGACATACAGGTTGAGAACCACTGTAAATCTATAGAGATTTATTAGAATATCAATGATTGATAGGTAATATGAATTCCAAATTAAGTCTAAGAGGTTTGATACTCAGAAAGATAGTAATGTTAAGCTCAAGTACCTACCTTATAGAGTAATAGTATCACTAAACTTTTTACAGACCAAAAATTGGAGGTAAGGAAGCGATCGTCATTAGTCATCCTTCTGTGAGAACACGTGGGTGTGAATACCGTGCCGAGTTGCCTGCGCCAGGCAGGGTGGCCTCAGTGCATCCCCCTGTAGGGCACAGGTAGGGCCTTCTCCACGCAAGTGGCGCAGCATCAGGGTCACCTCCAGGTGAGGACAGCAGGGCAGCCCTCAAGTGACACTGGCTCAGCTGCTCCCAGTCCCGGCTACTGTTCTTGCCGAGTTCAGAGAGACAATGTCCTGAAGCATTGTCTAGGCCAGGCGACAGCTCTTCTGGGGGTGACAGTCTTTCTGGAGGGCCCCAATTCCCCTCCTTCTCTCAATCTCAGTGTGGTGGACTTGACGCCAGCTCCTGGAATTCTCAGCAATCATCCAGGTGGGAGGGAGCCTGCACCTCCAGAATACTTTGTGCACCCAGAATAATACCTTCGACATAGTGTCACTGCTCACCCGCATGAGGCGATCTCGCTGGGTCCGCCCAGGATGCTGGGTACTGGGGTGGAGATATTTCCAGGCACAATGGCCAAGTGGTAAGATTCGGGGACCAGAAGAGTCCTGAGGACCTTCAGCTCTTTGGGCTCTGGCCCAGGTGCTAAGGCTGTCCTCCTGCTGTGACCCAGAGGTGGCTGCAGGAGCCATCTTCCTGCCTTGCTTCCTCTCAGCCCCCTCATGCTCTAGTATTCATTTCATGCTGCATTGCCCTGAGGTGGCACTCAGTTCCTCTGCTTGTGGAGGCCAGGTCTGGGTGGGCTGCTGGTAGCCAGCACGAGGTCCAGCTCCAGCCTGTGCTCTGTAGCTGGGAGGTCCCTGCTGGTGTTCTTCTCCATAATGGGCAAATTGCTGAGCCTGCCGTGCAGGGCCACCTGGCACTGTGGGAAGAGGCAGCGATGGCAGCGGGGAGCGGGCATCACTCTCCTGCTGCTCTTTCAGGCTGCTCTGAGACCCCCAACCACAGATGCCCGAGCCTATGAGTGATGGGAGCTCCCTGAGTAGAGCTGGGATGAGGTCTGGGTCTGGGCTCATGGATTGGACTTGTGGCCGAGGTACTTGCTTGTCACCAGCACTGATAATGCCACAGCCCAAGGGACCAGCTGGCCCCAATGCCCCTCTGCTCCGCACCACGTGCATCAGCCAATGGGGAGCCAGGGCACAGGCCCCTCCAGTGCTCCTGGCACTGCTCTGCCAGGAATTCCATGAACAGTGCTTCCGGCAGCACAGCCAGCCCAGGCCACCGCTCTTTTGCCCTCCTGGGAAATCCACACAAGGCAGGGGACCAGAGAGAAGCCAAGTTCTATCTCTGGATGTCCTAGGGCCAGCAGATCCCAGACTGGGCAGTATGGACAGCACAAAGCCCTCCGGGCCCCACTCTGAGGCTGGAAGCCCAAGAGAAAGGGGCTGGCCGTGTGACCACAGAGCACAGCTTCCTTAGGGCGGAAGACCCAGCCGAGGAGCCACGTGGAGGGGATTGGAAGAAGGCAGGCGGCCTGTGGCTCTTCCAGGCTGCTTGGATCTTCGCCTTCACCTTTAGGTATTGTCTCCTGGCTTCCAGCACAGACCTTTAAGCCTCCTGGTTAGGTTATCGCCTTCCTGATGCAGATGCATTGGGGCGCTACAGCAAGCTCTGGGTACCGCCGGAATCCTTCCGATCTCCAGGGCACTCACGTCCTCTTTGCGTGCTTCCATGCCCGGCTCTGGGAGGCCACTGGGAGATAGCCTTGTAAATTCCTTTTTACTTTTTAAAATTTTTTTTTTCTTTATTTAAAAAATATTTTTTAAAAAATCTTTTATCCGTTCGTTTGCTACAGGGTCTCACCACAGAGCTCGGACTCATAGTGATCCCCATGTTGCAGCTTCCTCAGTGCTGGAATGACAGGAGTGTGCCACTATGCCTGGTTTCAGTGGCCCCCATGGCACTGGAGCAGACGTGGTACGTAGTACCAGGGATCGAATCCGTGTCCTTGAGATTGCTAGGCAGGTGCTTAGACCACTGAGCTATCTCCCCAGCTCCACCATCCTGTAATTTTTTTAAAAATGTACTCTGCTGTTGCAGGATCTCACTTCGCAGCGCCGGCTCATGGTGATCCTCCTGCTTTCAGCTTCCCCAGCTCTGGAAGTACAGGTGTGCACCACCACACCTGGACCCTGGCTGGCTCAGCGTGCCCAGGGAGGAGGGGCTGGCGCGGCAGGAGACCGAACAGTGGCCCCTGCGCTTGCCTAAGCTTGCCTGAGTAGGCGCTTTAATATTCTACGCTGTCTCTCGAGCCTGTAAATTCTTGTAAAACTGCGTCTCTATTTTTTTTTTTTTTTTTTTTTTTTTAGTACGGGGGATTGAACTCAGGACCTTGCCCTTGCCAAGGAAGCGCTTATTCTACTGAGCTGTCTCCCCATCCCCCAAAACTGCATGTCTTGCATGAAATCTGCTTCTCTGTAAGCACTGATGGATGCGTTGGGAACTGTCTTTATTTTCTTAGCCTGGACTCCACCAGCGCCAGGGAACAGAGGCTTGCCTGGGAGAACAGTGGCTGGGCTCAGGGGAGGAGAGGTCTATCTATAAAATGCTTGGGCCAACTGGGGAAAGGTGGTTTTCAATTACTTTGGGTTGTTTTCAATAGCTTGGTAATTCTCTCCCCAGGGAAATTGGGAAGTGTCCAAATCCCTGATTTATGGGACTGCCTGTAAGGAGATTTGATCACATTTTTCAGTAAAATGGGAAATCAGCAGGGCTGGGGGTCTTTTGGAGAGCAGGGTGAAGCCCACTGTGTGAGGAAGGTGTCCTGAGCTGTGGCTCACGGCCACCTCCAGAGGCATCCTGTCCCTCCCATGCACAGCCACTGCAGCTCCTTCTGTCCTCCCTGGCCTGTGCTCAAGCCTTGGGGACCTCAGCTACCATGGCCTTCACCTCAGGACTGCAGCGTAATCCATTTCTTCCCCGGAGTCTTTCAGGAGATGTTGCACACTGCGCTCAGCATGTGTGGAGCACCTGCTCTGAGGACCCAGGCAGGTGTGTGGTGAGCTGCGGGTGGCGACTTATTAGGAAGTTTGCGGTGGACACGCTGGGGTGGTGGGCGAGAAGAGGGGCTTGGCGGAGGGCAAGGGTCCTGAGCAGGGAACCCGAAGCCAAGCTTTGAAGGGGAGCGACAGGGAAGGAGCACTGGGCTTCAGAGGGTTGATCCCCAGTGGAGAAGAGCGGAAGTGTGCTCTGGCCCGGGATGGCATGGAGCTGTGCCTCGCACCTCCATCCCCCACGAGGGCGCCTTCTCAGGCATCTCGCAGAGATCAGCCGCCAAGGTGACAATGGCAGCTGCACTTAATCATTTTCCTAATGAATGCATTTGCTGCAGTTCCCCGCTGCTTTTTGAGCTGAAAATAATGAAGAAGAAGGAGGAAGGGTGTGAAGCCCAGAGCCCACATTTTAACCTAAAGGTTAATTAACCTGTGAATTATCTGGGAGATGGCACCCACGCAGTTGCAGAGAAGGACACACGAAAACAGTGCCAGTGAGTGCCTGCCGGGGCACAGGGCAAGGTCACCCCAGGGAGAATGGGAGCCAGGAATGGCACCCTTGGAAAGAATGCTAATGTGGGTACCGATTTAACTCAGTGCTGCCCATATTGTACTTGGAAACTTCTAGTAAATGAGAAGGAACAGAAAAAGGCACTAAATACGGCTGTACATTGAAACCTTGGTTCTCCACTGGAGCTTGAATAAAAATAAACTTAGTGTCTGTTCTTTATCAATCAGGACTCATATTTGAAAGTGGCAGCCATGCTGAGAAGAAGTCCTGGGTTCCAGTGAAGCCACAGACAGATCAGAAGGTGCGGTTCTTGGAGCAGCCCGAGGGACTGCTAGATTCCAGGGAAGGCCCAGTTTTAGACTTCAAAGGATGCAGCCAGCACCTCAGCTCCACAGAACAGCCACACTGCTCACACCAACAGGGCCCAACCTCAGAAACTCAAGAGAGAGAGTGACAGATGCCTCCCTCTGGTGCGGGCTCCCTGCTGTCTGAAAATTGGTTGACTGTGGCTCAGGATTAGACTTATACAACAAAAATGGCAGTTTCCTCTTTTGCCCCCCACCAGTCCACCAAATTAAAAGACAGAGTGGAAGACGCTTTGGGGAAAACGTACATGGAGGGTCTTTAAACACATCTCAGGCTCGGAGAGTAAAGCTACAGAAATTATCCGCTGAGATGCTCTTTATAAGCTTCTGAGAAAACCTGGAGGTAGCCTACCTGGTGTATCAGTGTGGTGCTGGGCAGGATGCTACCCTGGGACTCATGTTTTCCAGCTGAAACTTCACATGGCCGCCTGTGCTGGAGGACTGCGAGGGCCGCTGGCCCCACGGGATACATAATGAGCTGCGATTATCGCTGCTGATACACTTGGTCAAACAGAGAGAGGGTAGAGCACTGTTGGGTGTACATAGACCCTAACAACCTCACCTGCCGCTCCCAGAAAGATGTTTATGGGAAACGGAAGCAGTGGATAGCTTGGTTACTTCTCTGATTTATGGGACAGAATACCTGGTGCCCAAAATTAAGGAAGGGAAGGCGTACTTTTTGTTTTTGTTTTATGCGGGACTAGGGTTCAAATTCGTGACCTTGCACTTGCCAGGCAGGCCCTTATGCCATGGAGCTGTCTCTCCGGCCCCGGGAAGGCTTACTGAGCTCACAGTTTGTGGAGGTTTCAGTCCATACCCAGCTGGCTCCAAGGCAGAGTGGCACACGGCAGAGGGCAGCAGTTCATGGCAGTGGAAGCAAGAAGGGAACAAACCTCTTTCACTCTCTTTTATTGTACAGAGGTGACCAACTCCAGGGCGGGGTAGCACTCACAATCAGAACCCTAGCATTGGACCGTGAATCCATCACAGACTCTTGACGCCTGGCCCAAGACTGAGTCTTTGGGGGCCATCTAGACACAAACCATAGCTGTGACACAATCCTGTGTTTAGACCAAGACGTACATGTGCACATGCAGATGTACTATGAAAACATGTGTGACATATCAGCACTAGAAGGCTAAGTACCCCAATATTAGCAGTTGTTCTCTTTGGATATTGTTATGGTCTGTGTCTAGATGCCCCCCCCCCCCAAGCCTCATGCAGTCATGCAGCAGCTTCTGGAATTTGTGATCAATTATTGTGGGTGTGGGTGCTGCACCTCCCCTGGGGCAGGTGATGTGCATTTCAACGTAAGGCAGGAAGAGAAGTGAGCTGCTTGAGCTGCTGCTACTCCTCCTTTCACTCTTGCTCTTGCTGCGACCATGAAAGGTTGTTTCCTGCCATGTGCCTCTCTGCTGTGGAGCCTGCTGAATATGGACTGAAACCTCCAGCAACTGTGAGCTAAATAAACCTTCCCTTCCCTCATTTTGAGTGTGGGGTGTTTGTCTAAGCAATGGGAGAACAGTAACTAAGACAGATATTAAATGAAAGTAGTCAAACCTTGGATTTTTATCACATTTTCTATGAAAATACATATTGATTTAGCAGTTAGAGAATATTTTCAAAATTCTGTCAACTTAAGTCACTCTATCCCAGAATCTGAAGTGGAAGGCTCAGACATGAGCCATTTTCTGGGAGGGAAATACTGTCCCTGTCCCTGTCCCTGTAAACAGATGACCTTATTGATAACTAACAATGCCATTATGGTAAAGACAGGAAAGTGAGCACGTTAGGGACAAGTGGGAAGCTGCCCCCTGAGGAGCCAGGGTTGGAGCTGCTGTCTGTGTCCCCAAACTTGTATCTGTGTCAAGCATCTTGGAGTACAGCGGCTCCAGGACCGAGAAGCCCAGGTACTTCAGGCCCTTTGAGTCAGGATGGGAGCCACCGCCTGGGAGAGGAGTGGCAGAAGGGTTCTGCACCACGACATTGCTGGTCTGGCTTCTGACTCTGGGGTCTTCCATGAATAGAAAGGCTCAGGGGGTGGAGGGCGATGGGGAGAAGGAGGGAAGGGCCGTGCCAAGGCCTAGGTGTGACGCGCACAGGCATCCTTTCTCCACCATGAGTGTAGTTACTGTGTAGCACAAACTGCTCTGATGGAACAGAGCTCACAGTCTGCGGGAGGAGAGGGGAACGCGACTGAGCGAGGCCTGTGAGGTCATGCTTTCACCAAGCAACAGCCAGGGCCTGGACATGCGTCTTTTCCCTTGAAGGCTAACAGCGAGAACAATGCATGTAGGAGAGGAGTCCTGCAGAATCAGCTTCCTCCCTCGTTGCTTCAGTTGCTTCAATCTTCATGAGGTGTAGCTCTTAGGTGAACATGCTGAAGATTCTTTTTTTTTTTCTTTTCTCTTCACTTGTGCTAAAACATCATGTTTTTAACTTGCAGGCATAGGAACAAACTACAGAGCGTTGGCACAGAGAAGAGAATCGGTGAGTTTGTAGGAGAATCATTTAATAAAGCCTTCTACACCCCGCCGCTATGTAGGTGCCCCATCCTTTTCCATTACAGGAGTCTCCTCTGCTTTGTAGGGAGCCCTGTGTTAGCCCAGCAACCTTTAACACGTGGGTTTTGAATTTTTGTAGACTTCTTTATTATTGTTATTGTTATAATTGTTATTGTTGTTGTTGTTGTTGTTATTATTATTATTATTATTATTATTATTATTATTGCGGTACCAGGGATTGAACTCAGGACCTTGTGCTTGCCAGGCAAGCACTTATTCTACTGAGTTATCTCCCTGGTAGATACTTTAATGAGCAGAGGTTGACCAATAGTTTACATATTTAAATCTTGTTACTGTGGACATATATTTATCTTGAAACTGTCTTCTCAGAAGCCACCAATGTTTCCAGGCTCCCTTGATGTGATGGGTGCACACCAACAGGATGCTCTTGATCTCAGCTGCCATGGGGGCTGGTCTCCAGAAGACATCTCAGAAACTGGCGCGCTTTCTAAGTCCACCACCTTCTGTCTGGTCGCCACGCTTTCAGCTCTTGTGGTTTTCTTTCCAGTCCTGACTGCTTCTCCCCAGATGTGCTATTCTTCTGTGTTCATTTCGGGCGTTTCTTCTCCAGGGCTGTGCGCCTTGCAGTTGAGAATCTCCCTTGGTCCACTGCCCGGGGTCCCCACTTGTGCCGCTGTGTCTCCCATCTTGACCTCTGGTCCTCATCCTTCACATCAACGCTTCATTTGTCTCTTCCAGTGCTCGCTTCTGCTGGGTTTCCACCGGTGCCTTCAGCCTGATCACCTGAGCTGGGACCCCGCCTCGCCCATCGTTCTTCTTCACCTCATCTTCCTCATTTCCTCGCGGCTACCTTCAATGCCGTTATCCTCTAGTCCTCTGGATCGCTGCTTCCCTTCATCATCGTTAACTCTCCCCCAAGTGCTTAGATGAAGGAGGACACTGGGTCCGGACATGGTCATGGCTTCTCCAGCTCACGCCTGCCAATAGGGTACGGTGGCAGCTTCTTTGGTATCAGAAGTATTTTCCTATTGGATTTCCAGTGGTGTGACTTCATGATGTAAGATCTCCACTTTTCACCCCTGACTTTTTTTAGGAGTAGAATTTATTTATTGGGGGAAAGAAGCTCCTAGCTGAGAGATGGACAAAAGGGGAGCTGAGGGGGCTGCCAAGGAGTCTGCCTTTTTTGGGGGGATTTTTACAGAGCAAAACCATAAGGTGACGTGGGTCTGAGGTCGAACACATGGGAACTTGCACATGTGGTGGGACAAAACTACGGCCAGCCAGTAAGATTGCAAGTACAATTGCTCATATAAAGATGACTCAATCAGGATCAAATGGAAAAGCAGTCATGTAGCGAGTGGGCAGGAATACAGAGCAGCGGCTCTTCCCAAAGGGGGTTGGGTTAGTGACTCTTCCTGGCTTTTTCAAGGTGAGTGATACCGTTTAGTATATCAATCCTTGAGTCCTATCCTTAGGTATGAGACCACATTCATTTCCTCTTTGGTCTTGAGGTCTAGCTCACAGCAGGAGTGCCTGTCTTGCCCACAGGTGCAAGGCATCTTGTCTTCCATTATAGATGCAAATGAGAGCCTGGTCCTGTCTCGCTCTCTGTGACATTTCTATCTAACTCAGCTGCCTACAACACTCCCCTCTCTGAAGAAGTAACCCCAACTGCCATGAGGGAACAATCGACAATGACCACTCTGGCTTCTTCAGGCTGAAAGGGGTTGTAGCTGCTGACCAGCTGTTAGAGATACGCTCTGGAGTTTCTATCTAAGGGCCTTCCTTAGACACCAGGTATTTTCATCTCGGCTAGGCTCATTGCTATGTCTGGAGGAGACAAATCCAAAGAAACAGTTAAGTATGCATGGGCCAAACAATAACATCAAGAGGATAATTATGAATACAGTCAACAAAGATTTTTACCAAGAGGAAATGGTATAAGTTTTAGGGAATCCTGGTTTGACATATTGTTAATTAACTAACTATACTCGGTGGGTCTTATGTGTCACCATAGCTGGACTCTGTCTCCTAAATAGAAAGTAAAATTAATAAAACAGGTTATCCTCCAAAATCAGATGGCACTAGACATTGTAACAGCAGCATAGGAGGTACTTGTGCAGTTCTAAAAATTAAATATTGTGCACATTCCTGATCCTTCTGGTAATGGCTCAATAGCAGGTGAAAATATTAGGTGACAAATCAATAATATGTCCGCCATTGATTGTTACATCACAGGCCTTCCTCCTGGGGGCCAGCTCCTCTGTGCTGTTTCCCAAGTTCCACCTGCCACGTGCCATGCTCCTGAGCTGTCCTGTGTTTGCCAGGTGCTTTCTACTGCTGAGATCTGGCTAATTTTTATTTTCTTCCTAGAGTCCCCTCCCAGTCCAGCTGTGTGTCCAAATCCTGCTGCCAATCAACTCAGCTCAGGAGGCTTTTCCAGAAATTTCTCTCTGGTCATCTTCATGCCAGGTTGTTGGGAATCTCAGGATGTCTCCTATTGCACTTCTCTAGCTACCTGGTTCTGGGAATCTCTTCCATCTATTCAGGAGAAGAGTTCACATCCTGCTCCTCTTGGCATCCTCCACCCAAGGGCCTCCTGTTCTTATAGGCAGCTGAGTTAGAAATGTTAGAGACAGTCAGACAGGACTACACCCTTGTAGGAGCCAGTGTGGAAGACAAGATGACCTTGAAACTTTGGGAGAGATGGATGCGTGCTGTGGGCAGGACCTCAAGACAAAAGAGTAAGCAAATGCAGCCACATACCTCCGTAAAGATGGGCACCAGGGGTTGGCCTTCTAAATAGATGTCAGTCAACTTGAAGAAGGCAGAAAGAGTCACTAACTTAACCTCCTATAGGAAGAGACCCTGTTTTGTATTCATGCCCACTTGCTACATGACTCAATTCCTCTTCTGTTCCTGGATTTAATAAGTTTTACTTGAGCCATTGTGCTTATAGTCTAACTGGATGATGATAGTTTTGTCCCACTTCATGGGCAAGTTCCCATGTTTCCACCTTAGACTCACCTCATCTTATGGTTTTACTCTATAAAAATCCCCAGAAAGTGGAGATTCTGGGGCAACCCGCCTTGGGTTCCCTTCTGACCATCTCTTGGACAGAAGCTTTCTTTCTTTACAATAAATATATTCAGACATTTTGTATACTTTTAAAAGTTAGAATTTAATTGGCATGCCAGATTTATAGCAACGTGCACCTTTGATTTTCCAGATAATCTGGAAATTAGCATTTGATAAATGATTTTTAAAGCAAATATAAAAATTTTGTTAATTTATAATTTATTGATGTTACTGTAATTGAAAATATTGTAGAAATTTTTAATTTCATCTTGTGTAGAGAGAAATGTATTAAGCAACATTATGTGAATAAATATTTCCACCCCCTAAAAAGATATATATTCTGCTATTAACCTCCACTGTTCCTAAAATTCATTCTTCAGTTTTTGAGAGCACGACCTTGGCCCAGGTATCGTTAGGGTTGGGAATTTCACTTTCCTCCATCACGGTGAGCATGTAAGAGAAGGAATGGGTATTGTCTGCCCCGAGCCGGTAGCCCTAAGAGTTAGACATCTTGGGCTTTCTGAGCCTAGAGATCGGCTCCCAAAGGGCAGTAATGGTGTAACAAGCAGTGTCAGTACTTCTGTTCCATGTCAAAAGGGTATCTTCTCAGTCCATATTAGAAAACACTATAATACTGACATCTTCCCCCACTTCCTCTCTAGCATTTTAAATAAGAGAAATGTCAGCACCGGTGTTTTCTCCCTGATGGTCAACATGCCCACGATGACATTTGCTTTGCTTTTGAGTGTTCTGAGCCTGATTCCCTGCTCTGCCCTGACCTTATCTGACAGTGCTTAGCGTTGACCGAGATGATGACCTTGAGTTTTCCCTTGGCACAGGACCAACTAACAAGAGGAATAGAAGCTGCGGTTCTCCTGAGTGTCTGTGGCCAGACAGTGCTCCCGTGATAGGATATGGAGGGCTGAGGGGGACATAATTAACACTTAGAAGAAGACAGTTTTGCTTAGGGATTTAATGAGCTTAGTGAAGCCCTTGCTCTCAGCACTGTGGCAAAGTAATGGGAATTGGAGTAGAGAACTTGCAGTCATCTGAATCTATTGAATCCACTGAGCCCCATTTCAGCCTCATAAAGAGAGTACTCTCTTCCACAGAGGAATGGAACCTTCCAGGAGGACATGGACTGTGACCATAGTGCATTAGGTCTGGCACATGTGACTGCCACAACTTCCTCCCTCTGCAAAAGTCACCATCAGTGTCATTCCTGGAAGGTTACTGTGATAACCCCCAGCCCAGGAGGCTAGTGCCTGGCCTGTGCTAGCCTACTGTGTAAACACAGCGGGCAGTGAAGAGATGAATAGGTGAATAATGAAGGGAAAGCATTACCACTAAGAGAGTAATGGGAGCAATGCTAGGGTCACACCCAGGGATCCCACAGCGAGGAGCGGTCACCGGTGGCTGTTTGGCAGGGCTGACTTGCCCAAAGTAGGGTTTTGAATTGTATTGGTTTTGAATAGTATTTAAGAAATGAACGGGAGGCCACGGAACATAGAGACAGTAAAGCTGCACTGGGAAAAGTCCAGGCACTAGGAATAAACACCACAGTGCAAATGGAAACCAAGAGCAAGCAGAGGAGACCGGAAACGCAAACCATCCCCAAGTCACCCAGAAAAAAGATGCAGAGTTACCTAGGGGACTCTTGATTAAGAGCCCGAAAGAGTGCAAAACAGCACCATTTGGAGGCATAGCTCATTGGAAGACTTCTAAGTCTGATTTTCCCTCTCTTGAGTTAGACACGGTCATGCAGCAGCCGCAGAGAGGCTCACCACAGGCTGGGGTGAGGCTCACTCACGGCTTCCTGTTTATAAGGATCATTATGCTTGTCACAGCAGGGGTGTGGTCCTGTCCTTCCTTTCCTTGAGTTCTGTGGCTTTGATGGAATTATACTATATATACCAAATTCTGTCTTAGTTATTCTTGTCTCATTGCTGAGACAAATACCTGACACTCAAAATTAGGGAAGGAAAGGTTTATCTGACAGTTACTGGAGGTTTCAGTCCATATTCAGCTGGCTCCAAGGAAGAGTGACACATGGCAAAGGGTAGCCTTTCATGTCGGTGGGCTAAGAGCAAGAGCCAGGGAGAGCTAGCAGCAGCTCAAGCAGCTAACTTAGTCTTCCTTCCTTACATTGAAATGCAAATCGCCTGCCCCAGGGGAGGGGCAGCACCCATTTCCACAATAACCAATCACAAATTCCAGAAGCCACCCCATGACTGCATGAGGCACTTTGGGGGGACACCTAGACACAAACCACAACATTATAAATAGATATAGATATATATGATATATATCATGATATATATCATATAGATATATACATATATAGATACAGACATAGGCACAGACATAAACATTGATGTAGACTTAGACCTAGACCTAGACATTGCTGTTGACACACACATAGACACAGACGTATCAAAGGATTCATGGGAAGATTGCCAATACACCGTTAGCTGCTAAGTGAGCAGATAGGTTGAGCTCTGTCAAGCTCCTAGGAAAGTTGGCTTTCCCAAATGTTCTCAGAGCCAAGATTCTCACTGGAGTTAGACTTAGATAAAGGTCATAATTGCAGTTAATTTGTAATCTGGGAAAAGACAGCCCCACAACTGCAGGACTGTAAGCAAGAAAAGAATGAGATGTGTCCCTTGGCAAAAGAACCAAGTGGAGCTTTCCTGAGCATCTGTCTTCTCATGTGTCAGTCAAGGATGAAAGCAGTGTGTCTCCCTGAGCACGGTCTCTCTCAGAGCAGGTGTCTGTGCCCAGAAGATGCCTGGGCCATGGCAGCTGCTGGTGGCTTGGTTTCTGGAAGTTGAGCATCTCCCACTCGGTGCCTACCTGAGAGTCTGTCTCTGAAGAGAGGTTCAGTGTCAGGGAGTGATGTCAGGGAGCTGCGTGCCCGGCAAAGCCCTCTTCTCTTGACCACTGGGATGCTGTGCCCTGCTCTTCTGTGTCCCTGGTGGAGGAGGGTAGAGCACATGGACAAGATACTGCTACCTCCTCTACTCTAGCTGTGGAAGTGAGGCTGGGAGGAACAACCATGCCCACTGGCCAGGAGGATCCTGTGATGAGCTGGGCTAGAGCCAGGAGGGCAGAGCAGAGTATAAAGCACTGATTGCCAATAGCACGGTTTAGAGGTTTCACCCCATCTTCCCAGGGAGTGGTGTTCTCTGACTGGTTGAAATAAGGGAGGGGCTCTTGAAATCCACAAGACCCTTCATGAATATCTTAAGAGGGCTGCTTCAAACACCAGGTCTGCATGCTTCAGAAAGGAGAGAGAAGATGGGGCTGGAGCCTGCTCTTGTGACAGTGTGACAGAGGATGGCTGGATCATGGAGGCCAGGCTATGCTACTGACGCAGGACACAGCCAAGGAAGAGCCAAATAGAAACCCATGTCACCATGAGCCTTGCCACCTGGGTCCTTTCAACCTGTTCACTTAATGTACAAAAACGTGGCCCTGAAGAACCCTGAGCTCTCAACACCCCAGAGCTTGAGGCAGCTTATCAAAGAGAAAATTTGCCACTAGTTAAATGGAAATTTCCCAAGCATCTGTGTCCTTGAATTGCTACCTCTCAAGATAAATAAGACACAAAGCCGTGTCTATACTCATTACATTTTCACTGCGCACGTCTCGTATCTTCTGATGTGATTACAAAGACCCAGACAGTGTCTGTGAGCAGCTTCTGTCTGTGTCCTCCAAGAGCCCTTGATTTGGACCTGCCCACCATCTGCTGAGAAGTGGCACCTTCTTCTGTAAGTGTGACATCGTCATGGGGCACCTGATTTGAAGGCCTCCTCTGAAGTCTTGATGGAGTGGGAGGAGCCACCTGCTCACCCCTGCACAGGAGGGTGTTTTGGATGGATGCTCATGAAGGCCTGTACATGGCTGCAGTGTGAGGACCACCAAGGGATGTCCGGGTGGGGCATAGTGGCTACTGGCCACCTCTTGGACTTTAGGCTTTAGGAGTAGAGCAATATTGGAAGCAGGAGGGTGAAGCCATCTGTGTAATGCTTGTGGCACCCCCCCAAGGAGGGACTGTGAAGTGTGATAAGGATGCACTCTGCTCCAGGAAGGTCACTCCTGCCAAGAGCAGGGCGTGGATGTGTGACTATTTAGAAACAAGAGAGGAGGCAGCTCTTGTGAACTTTGCTGGCTTTTCTCCTTTGGAAGCTGCCCTTCGCACGTCCTGCAGACTGCAATTGTGGCCATTTCTTCCTGTCACAGCCTCTGACTGGCAGATGGTTGGGTGACACCAGCTGGGAAGCTTTTTGAGCACCGACTGTGTATAGCTCTCTCTTCAAGTCCCTGAGTAGGAGGGAGGCAAGGGCAAAGGTTGAATGCCCAGGCTTTGGAAGGTCAAGATCCTTTCTGCATCTTCCTTGTATCATTCTAAGCCCACTGTATAATCTTGTCTAAGTTTCTATTTCTTTGCTTATCACTTGAGAATCATGCTGGTGCCCATATGTCGGTGGCAATATAGGAATGAAAGAGATCATAGACAAGCTTTTCTACTCGTTATCATTAGACAGATGTGCTGTTCTTTACTTCTGTCCTTTGCTTCCTGTTCTATTTTCGTTGTCTGAGGTGGTGACTGGCTTGTTTTTTAACCCACATAAAACAATCTGTACTCTCTGGTTGTTTAATCATATCAAATTCTAGCCATCTTAGCTGACTTTAAGAAATTACGTTCTCTTCCCCAAATGCTTAACTCCTAAAAGGCCTCCTTAAGCAATTTGGTACTATCAGGGAGATCCAAATGCCACTTGTACTAGCTTATAACTTTTATTTCACAGGTGATTGTTTTTAAAACCAAAAGCTCTAAAAGAAATATAATTTCTGTCCATTTTTTGAAAGGTTGCTTTGAACTAAAATGAAAACCCAAGGCATTTATTAAACCACAGAAGCTGTTCCATATATTTTTCCTCTTGACATGTCCAATAGACTAAGGAAAGAACTCTGACAAGAGAGAGATGGACCTTTCCTAGTTGGGAAGAGGGCCAAGGGTGGGCAGGAGGAGAGGTGGAGAAGGGGATAGAAGAAGAATTCAGGTGTGTTATGTGCACATCCCAGCTCCCCACAAAAATATTGTCGCTGAGTTTTGAGAATGTGCGCTAGTGAACATTAAAAACATTAAAAATCTAACATAGTGGGGATTGTAAATCAGAAAGGGACTCAAGAAGCTCACACAGTCTCCTTCTCAGGAGAAGTAAGGCTCCTTGAGGCCCCGGGTAAGGATATAATGGGAGGTTAGACTCACTGGGGACTTCTAAACCTTGCTGTTCAGAGCCAGTACATTAGAAGCTCAGTGCTTGGTAGGATTCAGGTAATTTCCCTATTTTGCAGTGGACCATGGGCCTGACTCACATGGGAGCTACCACCTTGTGAACTGCTGTGTGTTTGGCCAGTGTCCTGGTCCTTTGGGCAAGTGACTCAAATCATCAGGGACTAGGGTGGCTTTTAAGCAGTAGAAATAATGTCTCCGTCGTGAGGAGGCCAGACACTAGGGTCAGATTCTCTCTTCCAGGTTGAGAATGGGGAACTTCATATTGCACCTGCGCATGGTGCGGAAGGGAAAGCCAGCACTCTTGTTTATTTATTTATTATTTACTTCAGTGTGTACTTTTATCAATATGCTTGCGTCCTATCATGGCTGCGGTCCTCACATGGAGTGGCACATGAACATAATACATCTCAGTTCTTTTCTCATTGCCTTCCCTCTAACTCTTCATTCTGTTCCGATCTGACATAGATTTTTCCCCCCACTTCTTATCTTTCGTTTTGGTCTTTATATTTTGGGTTTCTCACATAACAGAAATCCCACGGTACTAAAGCTTCAGCATCTGCTTGGCTTCACTCAACACTGTGGTGTCAAAGTACATCCGTTCACTTACCGATGCTTCCGGTTTCTCTTGCTTTTTCTATCATAGAAGCGCTCCATTGTGTGTACCTTCTCTTTATCTGTCCATCTGTAGAAGGACACATGGGCCTCTTACAATACGCACCTATTGTGAGCCGTGCTGCTGTCAACATGGATATGTGTGCGTCCCTTTGATACAATGCCTTTAACTCTTTGCGGAAGATATCCAGAAGGGGAATAGCTGGGTTGAATGGAATTTCTAGTTTTACTTTGTTGAGAGTCCTCTATGCTGATATTCCACAGTGGTTGTGCTAACTGACATTCCCAGAATAATGCACAAGGCCTCTTGCTCCCTTCCCCCAGCTGTGACGTCAGCATCCGTTCTTTGATTTTTCAGTTGTGCCCATTGCTTTCTGAAGCAACATGGAAACTCATTGTTCTTTTAATTTGCCTTTTCTCTAATAAGGCCATGCCGACTATATTGGTCCAGTCTGTCTAGGAGCAGGGACTATTTTTAATTTCCTGATATCTTTTGCTATCCTCTTTGTTAGAGTACTGTAGTTTTCATTGTAGAATTTTTTTCCCTTCCTCAATTAGGCTAATTCTTAATTAATTACTTTTTATGCGTGTCACTGTGCATAGTATTGTTTCTCTAATTTCTTTTTATCTGTAAATTCACTATTGGTGCAAGAGGAAAATATTGGTTTTGTGTGCTGAATTTATTTACAGCTACTCTGGTGAAATTGGTTATTAACTCTAGGAGTCTTTGTTGAACATTTTGGATCTTCTATGTAGAGGATCACATTGTCTGTACATAGTAATGATTTGACTTCTTCCTTTCCGACCAAATCCCTTTAATTTTTATTTTTTTCTCTTTCCTGATTTCTCTGGTTAACCTTTTAGGTACTGCGCTGAATTGCACTGGTGGTAGTTAACTTCCTTGCTTTGCTCCCAATTTCAGAGGGAAGGCTTTCTATTTT
>PVJA010014447.1:0-47278 GCA_004027025.1 Myocastor coypus | reverse complement strand
CAGGGAGCTTACAACAGTTTTTCTCTGAAGATAAACTTTCTCTGCCTCTCTGACATTAATTTAAAGAAATCTTTGATCTTTGCAGGAACAAAGAATGCTTAAAGAATGTTCTTTGGAACACAGGCTGGTTTTAAAGCCTCTCACTTCTGCCTCTAGTGTTTCAGAACAAAGAGATTGGAACTTCCAGGGCCCTCTGTGTCAAAAGTTAATGAGTTAGTGCAGAGTAGCAGTAAGTAAACCACTGTTTTGCACATAGCTTAATCTGTAATGCATCACTGGGAAAATTACCAAAGTGTTCCCTTCAGCTGTCAGCAAAGTGGACTCTGCCCAAAACGGGCCAGACACAGACCGCTCTCTACAGAAGGCCATCCTTAGGAGAGTCTCTGGAGCCTTCTCACTTCCCAAATGAACATGACACCAAAGTTGAAATTCAACGACAGCCCTTTTTTTTTTTTTTAAATCTCAGTCATTGTTAACTGTGTAATATTGGCGAGTTTGAAGTCAGTAGAGACTATACACTTTCCTAGGAAAGAGATGTTCTTTTTTAAAAATAAAAGTCGATTTAAATTTCTAACTATAAAAGGAACCCAAACCCATTTTAGGAGATTTGGAAAGTGCAGAAAAATATACTAAAAAACGTATTCATTATACCAGCACTGAGAGATGCACTACATGTTCTTCTGTAGGTGGCCCTGCCACCAGGCTTTTGTAGGTATATTTAAATATATTTCCATTGCAATCTATTTAAAGACATTTGTAGCCTGCCATTTTTTCCTTAACATTGCCTATGTTACTAACTAGTCTTTAAAAACAGTATTTTCTAGGGCTGGGGATATAGCTTGGTAGTCTAAGCACCTGCCTGGCAAGTACCAAGGACCCAGGAATGATCCCCAGTACTGCATTACATGCTGGCCCTGAAACCCAGGGGACACAGTGCTGGCCACCAAAACAAGGCATGGTAGGGCACACCTGTAATCCCAGCACCACAGAAGCTGAGACAGGAGAATAACTATGACTCTGAGCTCCATAGCAAGACCCTGTACCAAACAAATGATAAAAAATACATGTTTTCTAGTGGCCTCATACTACTTCCTGCATCAACAAGCTATGATGTACTTGTTATGTACTTTATATAATTACTTTAGTACTGTGCCTGGCATATAATATCTGTTTCAATATCACTGTCATGCATAAACACAAACCATGCAGAGTCAGTAGCAAAAGTTCAAAAAAATGGAACCAAGCCAAGGTGTCATGCTAAAAAATTCAAAACCAAAATGAGTATGTGCATGAAAAGCAGTCTGTAATACTGTGATACAGTGAGATGTATTTCTTATTAACATTGGTTTCTGATGTACAGCTCCTAAAGCCCTTGCAAACAAGAACATTATGAATTTTTTTTGTTGTAATATTTGGTCTCTGTCCTTGGTGCTTTGATGCAGAGGCTGGAATCTGATGAGTGACCAGAGCATCATTTGTTCCAATAAGGGAACTCTTATTAGACTACAGAATAAGCCTTGGGTTGGGATTGATTGCTAGGAACATCTGACTAGAGAGGTGGAAGTTTCAGGCTCACTCTTGGACCTCCAAGGAACAGAGAGGGGATGAAGGCTAAGTTGATCATCTATAGCCAGTGATGTCACCAACTGTGTCAACATAATGAGGTCATAAATATCCAGAATGCCGAGGTCCAGCCAGCTTCCTGGCTACAGGCATGGGGAGGTGCCCGGAGAGGAACATATTGTTGATAGTACGGACAGTGCATATGCCTCCTTGCACACTCTGCCCTGTCTATCTCTTCCTTCTGCATATTGGTCTGTATCCTCTGCCATGACTTTAGAACATGCCAGTAATTTTTAACTGCATCTTTGAGTTTTGTATGTTGTTCTACCGAATTACTTCCAAGAAAAGAGTTGCAGTACCCCCAGTTTACAGCTAGTGGGCCAGAAGCACAGATCGTAATCTGGTACATGAAACTGGTATCTGGCATGGAAGACCAGGAGACTGAGGGACTGAGTCCTTAACCTATGAGTTGTTATGCTGCCTCCTGGTAGCTGGCTTCAGAACTGAAGTGAATTAGAGGACACCTAGCTGGTGTCTGGTGCAGGACTGCATGGTATGTGGAGGAAACCTATGCATATTTGATGTGAGAAATGTTGCACTAGGGAAAAACCCTTCTGTTTTTCTTGCCTCTAATAGTTGGTACCTGCTGAAGAACTTATTGGTTGTTGATAAGGAGAAATCCCCACATGCTTTGAATGAGAGGTGAAGCATTCTGCATTGAGTCAAGGGTAGGAACATTACTTTGGGTACTGCCCATTCCTTACAAGCAGAGAAAGGATGACATGTGCCAACTCCCCAGGAGGACTGTAATAATTATGTACTGCAGACAAGTACTAATAAAAAGATGATGTATTTTTATGAAATTATTAACTATGCACTTTGCTAGTAAGACAGGGAATTCTCAAAAATTCAGTATGCCAGATAGCAGACTCAGCGTTGCTCCAAGAGGAATGCCTGCAGATGCACACAACACACGTGGCTCCTTCTGCCTCCTTGGATACAGCTCTCCTCTCCTCCTAGAGCGGTGATTCCCAAAGGCTTAAACCAAGTGCTATCAGCTATTTTTCTTGAAATGACAAGCTGATTGTATTTTAAAGAAAACATCAGACCTATGGCCAAGTCTAAATGACCACGATTTGTCTGTGTTGCCCTACGTGACAGCAATGCTCTTTGACACTGCTACAAGGCAAGTCATACAAATTTCCCATTTCACTAAACACAATATCAAAAATGTGAACTCAAGAATCAAGGCACAATAAAATATTTCTGAATGCTTCATCAACCCACCCTTAAGTGAAACTGACATCTCTTTATCAATGTAAGTAGCTGGGAGAGAAGTCTATGATGTCACTCCCTGGGCACATAAGAGATAGCAGTGTTGCTCATAACAGGTAGCAGTGTTGCCACCAATTTTACGCCATCAGGAAAATATCCAACACAGTAAAAATGGCTGTGAAAAACCCTGCATTACTGTGAAAGTTGGCTTGATCTTAAAGACTTTTAGAAAGAATCAAATTCCAAGGAATTAGAAGTTATGAATTATGACCTCTGGTCATCCTTTTGTTCACTTGTTTGTCTTATTCACCCACCTACCCATTATTTACTTAGACCTAAACATACATCAGGAATTGTGCTAGATTGAGACTTACTACAGCTTGTACAGTCGCATTTGAAGGTTATGTAATTCTGCTACTCTGAAGGAGGCTCTGTGTTTTTTGGAAGGAGAAGTAAGTTTCTTCTTCCCTACAGTTACATGAGCATGTCAGTTTAAAAGCACCGTGTTTTATGATGCATTGACAGAATTTTATAATTTCCCAACTTGGCAAAGTTTGTGGTATTCATTCTTTAACGTTCTGTCACATGAAGTTTCAGAGAGCAGGAAACTTAAAGTGACTCCAGGAAGTTTCACTGTTTTCCAGTACAGTAAGAAAACAGATAAAGGCTGGTCATATAGCTCAGTGTATTAAAGTTCCTGCAAGCAGGCACAGGAGTCAGGGGTTCGATCCCTGGGCCTGCTGTGCTGGACTTGCCCCTAGGGGATGCTGAGATGGCAATTGAGACTGGGCATGGTGGTCTTGCCTGTAATCCCAGCTCTTGGGAGACTGTAAATAGACAGATCACTATGAGTCTGATCTAGTAGTGAAGCCCTGAACACCCTGTAGACCCTTCCCTAAAAAAATAAATAAATAAAAAAAATACAGATAATCTTTAAACATTTATCTAGAAAAATTTTAGGCTCAAATAATGAATTAAAATGTGTTATGTGCACGTACTGACTCCAATAAGGAATATAATCACTATGTACTACATACAAACTTGTGCCAATAAAAATAAAATAAAAATTTAAAAGAATTCTCAAATAATACACACAGATACAGAGAACTAGTAGAAACATCAACTCACTTTGGCTCAGAGGGAGAGGGAAGCATATCTAAGCAAGTGAAGTACAAAGTCCTAGGCCAGAGGATCCATGTGAGGAAGTCATCCATGTGAAGTGCAAGAGTTTAGCTTGGACTGGAACAATATTTATACAACTGCTCTAGAAACCAAGCATAACAACATACCACTATTAAAGGATCAGACACAGTTTTCCTAAATTTTGACACTTATTCAACATTTTTGGGAACTATAAACCATACCTGAAACCAGGAAAACATAATTAGTAGTTTTTAGGAACAAGTCACATGGATCAGCCATGTCTGGGTTTTCATTTATGAATTTTCTCATGAATTGTTTAATTATACTGGGAAATTGGAAATAATGATAAAGATAGACATTGAGATTTTTAAAAGTTTGTTAATCTTTTCTATTTATCTATTTATTTGGTGTAGAGTCTTACTATGCAGCTCAGACTCATAGTGATCCTCATGTCTTAGTCTCCCCAGTGCTGAGATTAAGGGCATGTACCACCACATCTGGTTTTGGTGGCCAGCATGGTGCTCCTGGGGTACCAGGGATAGAACCCACGCAGGTTCTTATACTATCAAGATGTTTCCCCAGCACTAGACATTGTTTGAAGTAATACAAAATGCCTCATATACTCTATAAAATTAAAGATAAGGGCTAGGAATGTAGCTCATTGGTAGAGTCATTGGCTTGCCTATACAAGACTCTGGGTTCCATCCCTAGTACACAGAAAGACAGACAGACAGACAGACAGACAGACAGACAGACAGAGGTTTACAAGGTAGAAATCCATTATTTTTATTTTTGGGTACCAGAGAGATGTTGAGCAGGCCTCACATTCACTCCAGCCTGCCATGACTCTTGATATACTGGACGGCACCAACTGGCGCTTCTTGGTTGAATGAATGAATGAGAGAAAGAAAGAAGGAAAAAAGGAACAAACAAAAAAGGATAACAGCAGACAGATCTGTGGAATCTGTCAATGGAATCTGATTTCTTGAAGAATTCTGACTTCATTAGAAATGGAATAGAGATCACACATCGATCTAAACAAAAGCCTTGGCCAGTGAGATACCTCAGCAGTCTAAAGCTCCTGCTTAGGTAAGCTTAGGTAGGTGCAGGGGACCACAGTTGGATCATCAGTAGCACATGCCATGCCAGCCACACACACTCAGGGTGGGCTAAGCTAGCAAAAAATAAATAAATTAACTAATTTATAGCACAGGTTCTCCTATGTCCCTAGTCCTCACTGACCTTGAAGGGCTAGGGCCAAAATATTGGCTATCCTTGTAGCCCTTCTTTTTCTCCAATTTTTGGTCTGTAAACTTATATTCTTGACCCTCCAGAAGAAAAGCTTAGTGATACTATTACTCTATAACATAGATACTTGAGCTTAAAATCACTGTCCTTCTGAATATCAAACATCTTAGACTTAACTTGGAATTGGTATTATCTATCAATCATTGATATTCTAATAAATCTCTATAGAATGTGGTAAAAGCAGTTACACATTTTTACATAGGAATTTAGAGATCTAAGCAGATACAAAATTGTAGCCTGTTAATCCTTCAGTAATTTTTCTAACCCCTTACTTTCATTTAATACCATTTTTCTTTTCTTATAAACCAACCATTTACTTAAGAGAGAGTATAGCAGTAAATAAAATTACATTAGGAACAGCACACATCTAAAAGACCAGAATGACAGGCATTCTAAGCATAGTTTTAGTGTTACACATTGCTATCCTCAGTGTGATAAATCTTTTGGAAGTTCTTAGTACCGTTATCAAATTCATCCTGTGCATGGTTTTGTTCCTGCTGTTTCCTATGTTTTCTGCTTGCAGTCACTCGGTGGTTTCCCAAATTTTCAGTTCAAGGAGATTAAGGGACCATGAAGGAAAGGCACTGAAGGTAAATAGTGTGCCTAAGGAGAGTCACCTGGAGAGAAAACGTTCTCTTGGGTTTTCACAGAGAACAAATTGGTCAAGCAATGGCCATGATCCAACAGCTGATACTGACAACAATTCTACAAAGCACTGTACATGGTTCCAAAATAAATTCTTAGGGGATTTGACTGACCTTGAGAGGTATAAAAAATACATGTTCTGCTATACAAGTCTTGCTTTAACTTGCCCTTGACCACCCAGCAGAAAAGCTTGCGCATGATGCATAAAAACTTAAGGTAGTTTAGTATGCTGAGCTGTAAAAGGCTTAAATCAACAGCTTCCAACATTGCTAGTTTTGCCAATAACCCACTGCAATTATGGAACACTGGATTATGTATTCAACTACTTTCTCTTAGTTCAATATGAAGAAATTTTTTTGTACCGATAATAATTAGAAAAATTATCACATCTATACCCGGTGCTCTGTATAACTACTAGGAGGACAACAATATGTATTGTATCAAATACTGGAAATGTATTACTAATGTGTTTTGAAACTGTCACATTGTTATTTCTTATTAAATGTAATAAAAAAGAATACAAAAAGATAAATTGACTAATTTAATTAAAGTAAAGCCTGTTGTCAAATACTGAATTTTTTGAAATGACAGGTATACCTAACACTCACAATACCCAGGAGAGAAGCGATAGGACACACTATACAAAGTTATTGAACATATTAATGTTGGCAGGAGACATTCACTTTCCTAAGTGCTTCATTCCCTGAACAATGAATAGTCTTTATTGTCAAGTTTAATCCATCAATGAAACTGACATGGTACACAGCATTTGGAGGGTGCTACTTGCTCTGGATGCAGTAAACATGGCACAGGATTTGCAGAACATGCTCTGAGGCCTCATGGAAATAACCATGATTTTCAACAAGCTTGAGAAGAAAGGGATGAGGAACTTAAAAGCCTTTAACCCCACCATAGCCCCCCTCCATTTTTCATGTGGGGCTATCACAAGGCTTTTTAAACTCTCACTAGACACCACTTCTACATGCTATGTCCAAAAGTAGTCTTGGGCAAGTGAGAAACTGGAGTGATATACTTCTGGACATCAAACCAACTAACAAGGAGCAAAATTAACCTCTTTGGATTTTGACCATCTCTTCCTCTGTCCTTACTGACGGCAGAGATAAAATGAAGTGAATATCTGCACTAACAAGAGAAGAAGACCATAACCAACTTGTCAAAAGGCGAATAAATGAAAAAGTGTAATATCACATAACAGATGAAGGCCTGGACACTCACCTCTGGGTGATCATGTGGAAACACAGACACACAGCTTTAAAGCCCAGGGTAGAATAAAAGGCAGGGTTCAGGTGACACATATTACTGCATTCCCTCATTTTTACAAACTAGTTTTCAAAGTTCAAGTTATAATATTAAATTGTTTGACAATTTTCAGAGTAAAAGAATGCCCTAAAACACAGTGATTTGAATAAATTATACGACTACAAAGAAACAAATTAACTAACAATGAGATATAGTCAACACAATCTCACAGCTAGGTCTTTTTAAACACTGAATAATTAGATTGAAATTCTTTCCCTTCCAAATAATTTTCTTTTTTGTGTAATTCCAGTATACCTGTAAATAATACAAACACTGACCTATACTTGCTGTTGGCAGTCTATTTTGATTAGTCTATTTTTCAGAACATCGTCCTATATGTTGTATGTCATTCATCTACTCAAAAGAGATATAGAAAGTGAATTAGTGTTGCGAGTTAGTGTCAGAACTAATTTTTATAATTTATAATTGAGTGTAACCTTCTTGGAGGTCTGGGCAGTTCTACCAACAAATCACATAAATGCTCAAACCCTCAGCCCAGCCATTTCAAAAAGATGTATTTCAGTTTTAAAGTAAATTTAACTCTGCATTGTTCCCCTATTATCTATTTCTAAGAAATGCATGTTAAAATATGCATTCATGCTAAAGAGAGGCTTTAAATGGTGCTTGCTATGTTCAAGAATGAATAGCATAATCCTCGCCAAGTTAAAAAATTGTAAGATTTTGTGGATGTACCATAAATTTAGAGCTCTTGTTTTACTAATATGCTAACTTAAATATAAAGAAGAAATCTACTTTTTTTCCCAATAAATGCAAAATATTCTTCAGTGTAGCAGAATTGTGTAAACTTCAAATGTAAATATACAAACTCCATCATCTAGCCCAAAGGAAAGAATGCAATATTTTTTGAGAGAATGTTGTGTTGTGTTTTGTTGGCAGTACTGGGGATTGAACTCAGCATCTTGCACTTGCCAGACAGGTGCTTCTGCCACTGAGCCATTTCCTTGGCCCACAAGATAGTGCATTATTAAGATTTTTAGTCCCAGCTGCCACCCAGCTTTAACTCAGCAGATTCACATCCACCAACTTTTTCTATGGCCACAGAAAACCCAGATATGTTCTCCAGGGCTTCATGAAGCTGCCCTGCTGTAGACCCCCATCCTGAGAAGCTGTGTATTTTCCAGGCATGATAGAGAACAAGCATTAGCCACCTGGGTGCCAGTCTTATTTTGCATTCTAATCATATCTTTTAGCAACCCACAGGGACCTTTGTGCTCACTGGGGTTATGAGCACCTGCACACTGGGAATACTTTTACCAAAACAAACAACTTTCTTACTAGAATAACACAGTAAATCCATGTTTAAAAATCCCAGAAATTCAAAGCTGCCTTTCCCGCCATTTCTTCTTTTTTTTTTTTTTTTTAGAATTTTTTTAAATTTTTCTTTATTTTTTTTCTTGTTTCAGAACTTTTGTTTGTTTGTTTATTTATTTATTTAATTTTATGGCCGGCTCAGCCACCAGGGCATGCATGAGGCATAGCATGTGGTGCTGGGGATCGAGCTGCGGTCCCTGAAGCCGCCTAAGCTTCCTAAGCAGGTGCTTTAGACCACTGAGCCATCCTGCCGGGCCCCATCCCTCTGTTTCTTAATGGGGAACTTGAAGTGAAAGCAAGCAAGAAATCCAGGTACTGAAACCCAAAGACAAGGCTGTTACCTTGTGCTGTGGTTACTTTTTTCAGTGCTGAGATAAAACCCTCAGCACCCAGAGTTAGACAAGGAAAGGTTCAGTCTAGCTCACGTTACACAGGTGCAGCCCATGGCTGGCTCCAGGCAGGGTGACATGCCAGGGTGGGGGATGCAGAGAACAAGTCGTGCATGGCACAGTCAGGCAAACAGAAGGCAGCAGAGTAGCAGAGCGGCAGGAAGCAGAAGCGACATGAGCCTGTCGTCCACCCCTCCTTTTATGTTCCATCAAGGCTATATGCCTTTTGGGTGGTACCACCCACCCTAAGGGGGTCACCCTTAACCCCAGCAGCACACAGTTAAGCTCAGTAGCACACCCTCAGTCCACATTCACCCCAACCCAGTCATGCTTGAAGTTCCCCACCAGGGCATGCATGAGGCTTTGGGAAACATTTAGACACAAGCTCGAGCATCCTGCTTCCTTAGACTTCTGTGACGAGAGTTGTAGGATGTGTCTGGCACCTGGCAATCATGCTCATGGACTGGTGCCAGCTCCAATCACTCAGCCCACCAACACAGCATACGACAGAGCAAACTGGGGCAAGCACTCAAGCCTGACAGCTGGCGGGAGAAGAGGGCAGGAAGCCACATTCTTTTTATTGTAAAAAGGTGAAGATAATATATTTCATTCTTCCTCCACATCAACCACAACTATTGTGCACAGGAAGCCCGTCAGGCTCACAGACTGAAATACAGCCAAAGGAAACCTGAATTTGCAAAATATATTCTCCTATCAAAATGATTGACTTGTTCAAGAAAAAAAAAATTACTAATGAACATAGCTAGCCATCTGCCAATACCTCCCAACCTTCTCCAGTTGGGCAACGGTATCTACTGGGAAAGATTAATTTCATGTGTGAAAGAACAGGGGTTGAATTACAAACCCTTGAGTAAACATGATTCACCTACCAAGAACTGCTAAATTTAGATTTTCAATAAAGTCCACTCAATTTTTAAATGTCTACCTGTGCAAGGCAAGGGAAGTTACAAGGAGGATGGAAATTTTTTCTCTCTGTTATTAATGAGTATGCAGTAATAGAAGAACATGATGCCGGAAGGTCTCAGTATAACACTAAATACAGGTGCTGTCTTCCATGTGGACCAGAAAGTATCAGAGAGGAACAGAAAGCCCCTGAGGTAACACAGCAGGCTTTAGGCCTTGCCTAACCTCACTGTGTCTGCAGGCCACCTGAGTGAGCAGAATGGAGTTTAAGCAATGATCCCAAAGGACAGTGGGCTTAGAGCCAGGCAGTGCACTAGGACCCCGCACAGCCCCACTTGCAATCCTGGGGTGCACGCGCACACATACACACACACACACACACACACACACACACACACACACACACACACACACACACGGCCTTGGGGAAGCAAATGGGGCCATGACATTGGACAATGGCTGTTCTCTATTTGTGCTAGCAAAGACAAATTTTCCCCTGCTTGGGTCAAGAATAGAAAACAACTACCTTGCTAGGATTACTTCAGAGCTGAGGTTCAAAGAACCAGAGGAGATTTCCTGAAGATGTATTTCTAGCCTGATAAAATGAGGATTAGTGCCAAATATCTCCTGAGCATCTCTAAACACAAGGCCCTGTGGCAGACACTGTCTTAATGGTAGTCACTCCTCTCCTAGGCATCCCACACAGTAGTTGGTCAGAGACAAGACCCCAGGCTGAGGACCGAGGCAAATGACAAGTTTGGTGTTTGCCCACTGCCTTGCTCATGGAGACATAAAATGACAGCCTGTGACTTTTGGGCTTCTTTGTTCCTCCAGCATTCAAAAATGTAGGCAGCTGTGGAAAGCTAGAGCAGGTTTTAAACCACAGAGCACAAGCAACAAACTCATCCCTGAAATATGTCTCTTTTCCCATTTGAGTAATTGAAATGCATCAACATGAGCAATGAATAAAATAATAGGGGAATCTGCTGGACCCACTGAAAAGCAATACTTACTTATTCAAATTTATAATGTCCCATTTCTCCATGCATTACATTTAAACCTCTGATTTTTTAAAAAATAACATCATTATTGAAAACTAACAGTATCCTACAAAGCTTTATTACCTGAATTGTTCATACATGGATTTATGGCTGCTGCTGAGTCCTCTGAAAGATCGTATTATACTGTATGTGTTCTCTCTCAGTCTCACCAGCACACTCATAAAGGCATTCCCCCTTTCTACATTTACTCTCCTGCAGAAAGGTACTTATTTATCCCCAGAAAAATTGTCACAAATTATTTTAATGGCTTCTAAGTAAAACATTAGTCCTAGTGATTTATTTTTCCACTTGATTGGCCAAAGATTTGAATTATCGCTCCAAGGATAAATTCATAAATAGGTAGTGCTAGAACCTTGCATGGGAGTTCTACTGCAACACAAGCTTTAGATTTCTATTTGTGTGTTGCTGAAGTGCCCCTGTACATACTAAATGATCAAAACAGATATTTTCTTGTCCCCTCCACCAATCTAGGATCATAAATAACTTCTCTTTCATAGGCTGAGTTGAAGTTAGTATTTTCAGGGGTAATTTCATGCTTGGTCTTAAAACATATAAACAATGAGCAAAGTAAAAGATAATAGGATGTAGGAAGATATATCTTTCTCATATGGGAAGGGGATCAAAAGATACAAGGAGGGAAGAAGAGGAAAAAAAATTAAGATGTGTCATGTGCGCATACTAACTCCATACAAAGAACATAAGCTTTAGGCATTGCAAACATGTGCTAATAAGAAACACAATATTAAGCTATGCTGTAAAGACTTCACTATACCCCTAAAGTGAGATCTCTCAGCACAAGTCAGCAATGAAAATGTAATGCTTGACAATATTTAGGTCGCTAGACTGTTAATATATGTGGTCATCTAATCATCCTCCCTTCAAATAGTATAGCAGAGGAAGTAGATGAATCTCAAATCATGATACGCTAATACTTGTTTATAACCAGAAGTTTCAGAGGAAGAAACTACAAATTGACATAGTAGATACTAAACTCTGTAGATAAGAAAGTACAGATTGTCTATATATACCCATTAGGATAACAATTATTTTTTTAAAAGCCCAGAAAACTAGTTAATTATTATTGAGGATACAAAGAAGGTAACACTATGTAACTATAAAGTGGTGTGACAACAGAAAATAGTACAGAAGTGCCCCAAAGTAAACTGGTCATAAAAAGACAGACTATGATTCCAGCTTAATGAAGTATTTAACAGAGTGATACGAACAGAAACTAGAATGGTGGCTGCCAATGCCTGAAAGGAGGAGAAAACATGCGCTGTTTAATAGGTATAAATTTTTAGTTTTGGAAAATGAATAATTCTGGAAGTCTATTTCATAAAACTGTGAATATATTTAGCACCACTGAAATGCATGCTTAAAGCGGTTAAGATGGTAAAGTTTGTGCTAGATATATCTTTTATCCAAATTTAAAAATCTCAGATTAAAATTTGAGAAGTTCAAACAGAATAATGAACATTTCACTTGCTCCTTTAAGTAAATGATTTTAGGGGGCTGTGATAAAATGCCTACAACCCTGAGACTCTTTCATGTGAAGAGCTGTCCAACAAGCACTTGTTTAGTACCATGCCTTCATCCTGCTGCTCTCCACAGCCAAATTACCCATATACTCATCTCCAAATAGGATCTTATCCTGTACAAGAAAAACGCAGAATCATTACGCATAAGAACTGAACATTAAATAAAATTAAGTCTCTGGAAAGAGAACAAGTTTGATTTTTAAAGTAAACATCATAATTCTATCTGCCAGTGCACTGACCTCTCTGGAAGCTTTTAACAGCAGCAGGACCCTAACTACATAACCTTGTTTGCAGTGAGTGGATGCAATCATGCTATGATCTCGCTTATTAAAAGAACATACAAGCAGCGTGAGGCCACCCACTTCCCCATCACCCATCAGGTTTCCTGGTGGCTAACTACACATGTGTTTGCCCCTCCTTCTGATTTCCCTGAATACTAACACGTACCCTGCTAAATGGGGAGCACTCCCTGGTTGCCTTGTTTCCAAAGTGCTTGATTAAGCCACATGACTTCCAGGCAAGGTGTCTCAGGAAACTTTCCAAGCCTGCTGCTCTCCACACCCAAATGGGTGTCTAATCAGCTCTCACTTTATGTGCACTTAGCTGTTTGGGTCATTCTCCCAAATCATTCCACCACCAACTTTCATTTTTATCTCCAAAGATCTCAAAGCTGGCCTGATCTATTCAGCTGGAAGATGGAGCTGCAGTTCAAAACCACTACATGACCACACCTCATTTCTTCTGTTTCTTATTGCAGTGTAAATTTTATCTGAATGCAGCAGTTTGAAAGAATATCTGGATTGGAATCCTAGTATTCTAAGTGATACCCTGGTTCAGGTCTGCTTCATTCACTTCCAGTACTCAAGAATACTGGGCTCAGACTTCAGAACACAGGCTTTTGAGTCAGTTTGATGCTCAGCCCTGTCCATTCCAAGCTGGGTAACACCAAGGAAATTATCTAAACACCCTCACCTTTATGCCATCAAAAAAAAAAAATAATAATAATTATGCTGTCGGTAAAATGAATAAAATACTACTACATGCCATGCTTTATGTTGACATATGCATTAGTCGTGGAAAGGAAGTGCTAAGGTCCACATCTTGGTACAGAGTTAGATTCAAAAGTCTTCAGTGATGGTAAAACCAGCTCCTTTGGGCAAGGAACTACAATGGCTGTAGCCTTACAATGGTTGAGATAATGTCCTAGAGCCTCATTCTGAGGAGCTCCTACAATTGGCAGAAACCACAGAAAATGTCACAAACACAGAAAGTCAGGGTACTAGGAGCATCTCCAGGACGCAGGCTTCAACTTCATATCATGAGTAATGGGGTCTACCAATGGTAACCTCTCTTGAATAGGTCATATTCTTCTATGATATATGCTGGATCTCATGTTTTTAAGTTACTACAAATACAGGGATCCATTCCTCTCTTTAGCATAAAGTTATCCATGACAAACCTAGTGCTGAATTTCACCCAGTTGAAAAGCTGATAATAATAGTAATAATAATAACAATAATAATAACCCACCTGTGACCCATATGCCCAGAATATCTCAAAAAAATTGGTCTTTAACAATCAATTTCAAGGAATCCAAAAGATAGACTAAAAAGAAAAATTGCAAACTTTAATGTATTACCTTACCTTCTTTATTTTTAAAAGTCTTGAACCAATATAATATGATTTTTGCCTATTAAATTAATAAACTCCCTTAAAATTATAAATCCCCATATCATCTGGACCATGGGGAGAAAGGAACTCACATACTGAGTGTAAGAATATAAACTTGTACTATGGTTTTGGAGAGTAAATTCTCTGCACATACCAAAAAAGCCCTACAGTGTTTATATTGTTTGATCTAATAACTTCTCTTCTAGCAATTTCTACTGTAAAATTATTCATATACATATTTATACGGAAGGATGTCCATCTCAGCACTACTTATAATAAGGAATAATGAAAAACAACATTGGAGAGTAGCTTAAAGTTTAAATAAATAACAGATACAATGACAAATGTCTACAATTCTGGCTACTGGAAGGGAGATCAGATGAGCCCACAATTTTTTTTTTTTTTTCATGTGTTTGGTACAGGTCTACAGAGTCTGTAGGGTCTCATTATGTAGATCAGACTCACAGTGAGTCTCCTGTTTTCAGCCTCCCAAGTGCTGGGGTTACAGGCACATGCCACCACACCCAGTCTCAGCTGCCATCTCTGCATGCCCCTGGAGTGGGGCTGGCATGGCAGTCCTGGCAGTCAAACCCCCAGCTCTCTACACCTGCTTGCAGATGCTTTACTAATTCTCTTTGAACTTTTACCCTGTTTCTGTATTGGTGTGATATTTGCCTGAAGGAATGATTTGGTAATATTGCTTCATTTTCAATTTCATTGAAGATTTAGAGGAGTATTGGGATTCAATCTTTCCTAAAGTTCTTGTAAGAAATCAGCTGCTTAACCATCAACAACTAGGATTTTCTTTGCTGTCTCAGTGTGCCTGGGGGCGGAGCTGGCACGACAGGACCAGGGATCGAACCCGGCCACTGCATTCTGCCTACGCAAGAGTTCACAAATTCTAAACTGGTATGGGTAACATAGGTAACCACATCTCAAAAATAAAAGGGCAGAACATTCACTATATATATTAATTGGTCTGGGGAGATAACTCAGTGGCATAAACAAAGGTTGGCAAGCACAAGGTCCCAAGTTTGATCCCTGCTACCACAAGCCAAAAAAGTTATAGTTCAGATCTAGATTGCCCCCCAAATGGCTCATTGGCTCAGAGACTGGGCTCTTACAAGGCGACTGTATCACTGTACTCCTCAGTGAGGAAACCCACTACAGACTTCAGAGCTGACTGAGGCATCAAGGCAGGTCCAGCTGAAAGCGCAGGCCCACGGGGCACGAGGACACAGCTCCCACCGGCTCCTCCCTTCGCTGTGCTTCGAGCTGGCTACCACATGAGCAGCTTTGCTCCACCACCAATCTCACCACAGTGCCACTTCTGCACTGGAGCTGGCTGACCTGAAACTTCTGAAACTGGGAGCTGAGGTAAGCCACACCTCCTTGAAGTCACTGGTGTCAGATATTTTGTCTCGGCAATGAGAGAGGGACCAAGACAATTACACAGCCCCTTTAAAATTCTATTCTTGAAGATGATTTATGGACACAAGAAACTACTGTTAAGTTTCCAAGAGTAGGGTAAAATGGCATGAAAACTGCATTATAGAATAGATGCCTGAGGAATAGGGAAAAAAGTCTAAAATGATATGAAATTCTGTATGATTTCTTTTCTTCTTCAAATTAACTTGAAAGAATATTCACATAAAATTAGCAAAAGGTGAATTTAAAAACAAAACACTTTTGCCTTATATTTCCAAGCAGCTTCTGCCACACTGCTTCCCGAAAGCTGAACTTACCCCTCCTCCTTACCCACTCCTCTCTCACCAAGCACTCCAGTATTTTCCATGACCACCTTTATAAATTGACTCTAAAGCAACCCTGGATTTGCAACAGAACTCAAAAAGCTCAAATATAAATTATTTTCACTCCAACAAGCAGCATTTCACTCAGCCAAAAGACTTCTTGGAGTGGGTGGCTGGAGAATTATGATTAGTAACCATACCCTTATGTTTAAAATTAATAGCTACTATATTCAATAAAATAACAGTTTAAATCTGTATTCAAATGATGCTCAAAATAGCTATGCCACCAGTGCCACTTATTTTTCTCAGGGAGAGACTGTTCAGGTTCAGCATGAAGTTGGTGAGGTTTCTTCCTATCACCCACAAATGGGATTGGAAAGAAAGGAGCAGCTTTGCTCCACCACCATCATCTTTCCTGTACAAGAAAGTCAGGTCCCCCATAAAATGTGGCCCCTGGAAACTAAGGCCTTCTCTCTAGGCTTACAGGGATCTGTCCACTGTTAGCTCTTCTTATAAGAGGGTTATTCTCTGGGGCCAATGTGGGAGGTGCGAGGGATGAAGCCCAGGAACCTGGGCACGTTAGACAAGTGCTCTCCCACTGAGGCACATCTCCAGCCCACAAATGAGCTGTTTAATCAGCTGGAATATTGAAAAAATAGCAATAATTTTTCTTGATGTATGGGCAGACCAGTAGTCAATAAATGACAAATTAATGGGAGGAATGGTCCCTTGCCCTCATTTGATGGAACTTTAAGACAGGACCTTAACCATAGTGCTCACCATTCAGTATCACCCATCAAGCATGCCCACTGAGATAAGTCTAATCCAAACTAAGATTGCTGTAAACATAAGAGACAGACACACAAGATTACAGGGCTCAATGCCAAAAAACATAAATCTTTTTATTTTTATATTGATTGTATTTTGTGACATTATAAGATATTAGAGTAAATTAAAGCATTACTTAAATTGGTCTCTCTTCTCTTGCTTTACTCTTCACAATGAAGTGGTAAAGTACACCTGGCTTGCACTCTATCTCTGCAACACCACAGCTCTAAGCACTCACGTTGTTTATTTTCTTCCCTCAGGTGTCACCACCTGAAATGGCCCGACCTCAGACCTCTGGTGTTTGCGATTTTAGCAGGACTCCCTGAGCCCTCAGAACAGTCTCATTAGGACCCAGCTGACCACCTGTTCATTAAGTACTCACTACTCAGCCCCCAGCATTGTCACTGCTAGTACCATCTGGATGAATGAAGGGCCATGAAGAAATGAGCAGAACAACATTAGCCTCACTTTCAGAGGCAGGCTGGCTCCCTCTCCAACCCAGGGCTCTGGATGTGTATCTTCCATCACAAGTTTGTTTTGACGTCCTTCCTGCCAATGTCCCTCTGCAGGTCTCAAGATGAGATCACTCATGCTGAGTGTGCAATGAATACTGGGTTCTGATCCCAGTCCTGACACTTAAGAAGTTTGCTCTTGGGGAAAGGCTTAGCTGAGCTTCCTTCTGGATGAGCAGAGATCTCTCTCTAGATCTGTTTCCTCAATACCTCCTGCACTAATCTCAGCTGGGTCCCTTCATCTGCCACTAAAGCTCCCAAATGCCTCTGTGTCCCTCAGTGCCAAACACGTGTGTTTGGTGAACTTTCCATCAGAGTCCTGCCTCTGCAGATGCCTGGCTGGCACCAGAGGGGCCCCTGCTGTTCACATGCCTTTGTACTATGCTTTGTTCAGAAGCCACTCCTACCATCCCAAGACCTCTCACTCAAGCTGGGCTGGGGCCCTCTGACCAGAGGACTCACAGGAGTGGCCTCTATGTGGTCTCCAGTCACCCCAGCTCTAAAAATAGAACCAGACTCTGGTGCTTGGGCTCCAGGCAGTTCTTACCAGGAAATGTAGATGGACCACTTCCTGTCCACCACAGCCACTTGTTAATAAGTAGAGGGTAGGCTTCTATTTTATTTTTGGGTGTGTTCTCTACTAAAGTGAGACCATCTGGCTAGCCTGATAGCTCAGGGGACTAAAGCATCTGCTTAGGCAGAGCACAGCGGCCTGGGTTCGATCCCTGGCCTGCCCTACCAGCCCCATCTGCGGGTGAGCTGAGACAGAAACTGAGACTGGGTATGGTGGTGGGTGCCTGTAATCCTATACTTAGGAGGCTGAAAACAGGACAGTCACCTCGAGTCCAATCTACACAATGAGACTCTGTAGACCTTGTGCTAAATACAGAAAAAATTAAAACAAAGTGAGACCAACACAAATTCAGGTGTCTAGAAGAAGCATGTCAAAGAGGTAGTGAAGGCCAGTCCCCACACATGGGCAGGACACACACTCAGATGCAGAAACAATTTAGGAAGTGGGATCTAGCTCAGGTGCAGCTCTGCCATATCCAGCATGCTCCCACCCTCCAGCTGCCACAGTAGCTTCCATCGAGGAAAAGGCACTTGGGAGGATGCTAAACAAAACCAGAGAAGTTAATCTTACTGGACTCAGATGGGAATTGAAGAAGTTAATTTTCAAATTTATCTTTCTTTAGAGCTGAGTAGTACTCCATTGTATAAAAACACCACATCTTTTTTATTCATTCCTCAGTTGATGGGCATCTGGGTTGTTTCCAAGACTTAGCTATTACAGACTGTGCAGTATAAACACAGGTGTACTTATATTGCTGTGGTGTGATGTTTTCATTTCTTCTGGGAAAATACCCAGGAGAGGAATCACTGGGTTGAATGGGACCTCTAATCCTAGTTTTTAAAGGAGTATCCACTTATTTTCATTGAGGCTGTACCAGTGTACAGTCCCACTAACAGTGGAAAATGGTCCTTTTTCCCCGTGCAGCCCTGCCCAGCATTTGTAATTGGTTGATTCCTTGATGACTGCCATTCTTCTTTCTGGGCTGAGACAGAAGCTCAGTGTTGTTTAATTTACATTTCTCAAGTGACCTATGGGACTAAGCATTTTTTTTTTCATTTTTCATACATTTATTTGTCACTTGTATTTCTTTATCTGAGAAATGTGTATTCATCTCAGGTGCCTATTTTTGAGTTGGGTCTTTAAATTTCGGGAGCCTGATTTTATTTTTTAAATTCTTTATATATTCTAGACAGAAGTCCTTTGTCTGAGGTACACTTGACTAAATTTTTTTCCTAATTCATGGGTTTTCTTTTCACTCTGTTGGTGATTTCTTTTGATGTGCAAACTCTTTTTAATAAGATGAGATCCTAATTGTCGAATCTTTGAAGTATTTCCTGTGCAGTTTGGTTTTTGTTCCTGAACTCTCTACCTACCTTTATGCCTTTAAGACTTCTACCTAATTTAAGTAAATGGATGCAGCTACAGATCATATTCAAAAGTTAAACCAGACTCCAGACTTGCATGTATAAACACTGTATTGTCTTCCTAGTGTAAGAAATTAAAGAGGGCAAAAAAAAGACCCAAAAGGTACAATGAATATAATGAAAGGGAAAGAAACTGCTCAAAAGGAAAGAACAACTGAATGGGGAAAAGAGAACAGAGGGGAAGGGAAATAAAATATATGTGTATATATGCAAGATAGTTAAGGTAAGTGTACTACTAATTTCTATTAGTTCACTGAAAGGAACAGTGAGTGTTTATGTTGTTGGATCAATTTCATATGCCAGTATCTGGTAATCTAAACAACTATTTTGAAGATAACAATATGCAATATAATAACCATCATTAATTTCCCATCATCTTGTTTTGAAATTTTGTATCATTTTTATTGTTTTGTTTGTTTGTTTTCTCTCTCTTTAAAGTTAAGGAAGGGTCAGCCAAATCATTAAAGCACCTGCAAGTAGGCACAGGGGTCAGGGATTTGATTCCCAGGCCTTCCTTGCTGTCCCTTCCCCTGGGTGTGATGAGTTGGCAATTGAGACTGGACATGGTGGCATGCACCTGTAATCCCAGCTCTTGGGAGGCTGTAAGCAGGTGGATCACTACAAGTACAATCTAGTAGTGAGACCCTGAACACCCTGTAGACCCTTCCCTTAAAAAAATAAATAAATAAAATTAATTACTTACTTAATTAATTAAAGAAATAGTGAATCTGATGCTTGCCTTTGCTAGGGTAACTCCTGCCACTTTCCTCAGTGCCCTATGTTCAAAGGATTCATTGTCTGAGTTTGGAGTCACCTCCATCGTACACAAACTGTTATTTTCACCCCAAACCGGCCTTTGCTTTACACAGTTCCCTCACTGTTTAGCCAATGAAATGCCTAAGCAGCCTGGACATGCCTCTAGAGTCCTCTAGATTTTGGGCTGTGTATGCTTGTCCCCTAAGGACTTCCCAGGTGGCCCTCTACCATTTTTTAATTTCACCAAGCTCTCCATTATATAGTAGAAATAGTTCTGATTACTTGGAAAGGGCTCCAATTTCCTCTCATAATTCTTAAGCATAATTATAAAATTAAGACACAGGTATTACTCAGATGTGAAAGTTGGATTTGCTGGTGGTCTGCAACCACATTTCACAGAGCAAAGAGACCCAGGGGCTGAACACCTCCCCGACTTGCACAGCTGCCCCACCACTGCAAAACCTGCTCAGGAATGCCAGCAAGTTTAAAGGCACTTTCTCAGTGACAGGCCCTGAGAGGCTCAGGCAATAAGAAGTGTGCCTAGCACAAAACTGTGGAGAGGCCATATAAGCAAAAGCACAAACCTGGTAACGGTGAGGGGGTTTCAAGAAGACAGCAAGCTCTTTAGAAAGGACTATCTTTGCCCAACTGTTCAAATTTTAAATGTGGATTCTGTAAGCTGGTGCCTGTACACATGGCTCACAGGTTATCTTTCTAAAAGATTCTAACTTTGCAAAGTAAGTTTCCCCTGCTCTGTACTGCTAAGCACTGCATCTCTCGAAGACAACACTTTCCAACAGCATATCTTCCCTCACTCATAAGGCTGAAACAACCAGGGGTCAGATGCCCACTTGCAGGTGATTTGGCCGAAGGGGAGGGTGCAGGAGAGCAGGGGTCACAGGCATGGGGGTGTGCGACGATTGATGAAGGAGTGTAAGTATTCACTGCACTGTACTCTATCTGTTGGAGTTTCCAAGGTAAGTTTTAAAGCAAAATAACACAAAATAGTTCTCCATCATGAATTGCTCAATAAAGTAAAGAACTAATAATTGGCTGTCCAGGAACTGAGAAAAGAGGAAGCTCTGCTTCAGTAAGTATTCAAGTTCTACCACAGGCACTGAATAGTGAGCCAGTCTCTCCCCTGCCACCGGGGTCCTGGTTTCTGGAAGAAGCAGATTACCACACACACTGCAAGGGCAGGGCTCTCTGGATGGGGTGCAGTACTTGTTAGGAGCAGGGAAGGAAGTCACACCTGCTCTTGGCAAGAATGAGGGAACCAGGGGAACTCTGAAAGAATGATCACAAAGTGCAGGGAAGCTGATCAGGGTCTAGTGCCCAGCAAGACCTGTGTGTGGCTGGGGACTGGCTGAGTACTCTCCCTCCACTGAGAGACAACAGCAGCCAAAACATGAGGTAGAACATGGAATCCTGCACACCTGCACTCAAAGCTCATTCCAGGACTTGTGCTGTACAGGGGCCCTATGCAGGCCCTTGAGCAGCCAAAGTTCAAGGCCAATGGGGTGAGGCATGGAAAACATCTGGTGGCCCTCAGAAGCCCTTTAATTTCCTGGTTGAGATAAATCCATTTGGTTTTTCAAGTGGAAAATTCTTAACTCAGGCTGAGAGTCTACCAAAACTGGCTCCTGCTGTACCAGACTAATGCTTGGGGCAGAGGCAAAAGAGACTATCCTCCTTCAGCCCACCCTTACCAAGGCAGAAGGTGGAGCCACTCACTCCATTCTCTGCAATGTCAGCTGGATAATCAAAGAACTTCTGAAATCAAAATTCACAGCATTTACTTGCTTCCTGCCACAAAATCACTCCAGGCAATGATGATGCAGATTAAAACACATCCAGGGAAGCAGACCTTTCTTTCTCTTAGATAGAAAGCATTGCTCCTTAAACAAAATGCTGAATGGGAGATGACATGTGTTCTTCCTTTTTCTCCTCCATTTGGCTCTTTTTTGGCTCAGGGATACATTTTTTCTTTTCTTTTGAAATTATTTCTTATAACCTAATTTTGGCTATGGTAGCTCAAGGAAACTAGATATACAAAACTATTACGTGCTCATTTTTATTATTGTCACAGAAAATAAATACATAATCTTACAAAATTGTTCATCCTTCATGAATTTTTTAATGTTCCAAGCAACTTATCACTGGGATTCTTTGCAAGCAAATAAGCTACTGTTCATAGGCAATTTATAAGGATAAATTCCTTCCATTTCTTTCTAGATTAAGACTATAAGAATAAAGTTTAGGTTCTTTTCTCATCACTACCAAAAAAAAGACAACCATTTTTTAACTAACTGGCCTGGTTTACAGAAGATGATGGTGTTCCTCATCAGGGGCAGTCCTGTGTCTCCAGGAGCTACAAAACACTACAAAGCACAATGGGTATTCCAGACTCACTCGCAGTCAACTACCCTGGCTCAGGATGGGAATACCAACAGTGATGACATGAAGGTAGTGTTGAAAATGATGCTGGCCAGAAAACACTACCTGGTCTTCTAAATATACATACAATAGCTCCATTCTGTCAGAGGGTGATACACTCCAAGAACTCCTGTTCCTAGTCCAAAGATAGTACCATATATATATATATATATATATATATATATATATGATTTTTCCTGTACTTACACACACACATATATATATATATATATATATATATATATATATATATATATATATATATATTAAACCTCAGCACAGATCCGGGACAGTAAGAGATCAACAACACCCATCACAGGTCTTAGCAAACTCAGCATACATTTTTTTCCCCTTTCCTCATTAAGTTAAGAACTTTCATGCTTACAGTTTTTCTTTGGCATAGTCACATCATCAACATCACTACTCTTGCACTCTGCGGTCATTTTTAAATAAAATGAGGGTTCTTCAATACAAGTTCTGGGATGAAAACTTAAACACAGATAGCGTATCTAGAAAGAACATGTTGGACAAGGGGACCCTTCATATCAAGGTAGGATAACACAAGATTTTATCAAGCTACTCAGACATGTACAGTTTAAGACTTATTAAATGTTTAGAAAAATTTCTGAAATTTTCCATTGATATCGTCAAGCCACAGTTGACTGTGGATATCGAAGATAAAATAAGACAAAGCTACTGTGTACTCTCTCCATGCAATGCTGTCCTTCACAGGAGGATACTGATGCAAAGCCCACTTAGGGCCGCCTTCTGGTGGCATTACAAATAAACTTGACTTCAGCTATTAATCCCAGGTCTGCAAATTGAACCAAAGGAACATCCCTCTCCCAGCTGAAGCAGCATGACCAAGTAAACAAGCCTCGGCCAAGTCTGCAGACCAGTGATTTTTTGTGCATTAGTTCCAACCTCATGTCCTTGCACAAGTCCCCTGCACCAATGACTTCAGGTCTTCTTGGCCCAGAGCAAAGACCTCCAGACAACCTCACAGTTGCGAATCCCCTAGCTCACAGTACATCATTTGGGAGCACATTCTATTATTTTCTCTAAATTCTCCAACATAGTAATAGACCAATAAGAGGTAAATTTTGACTGGCTCAGGTATACTAAAGCCCAATCTGACTAAAACTCTTCGTCTCTACAAAACAATAAAAGCATCCTTCTGATTTTATGGAAGATTCAGACCTCAACTCTCCCCTCCCACGACCCAGCCCACTTCCTTGGCATGTCACAGTATCATCAGGGAATCTATGGGTGAGGCACCTCAGCCAGGTCCAGGCTAGGGGTCTCAAGTACACTTGTGCCCTTTCCCACTCCATGGTCTCTGCACCACTGCAAGACCACACAAGTTCTCTGCTCTATTCTCCACACTGAGATGCATGTTTCCAAAAGAGACAATAACTTCATACCAAGAAAGGAGGACAAAAATCCGAGGCAGAGTTCTCTATATCCTCACAAAGAACAGTTACAAAAGGAGCCAGGTCAGCACCACTGAGACTGAGCAACGTGACAAGAAACACTCCTGTCCAAGGAGGAGTGGGCAGCAATCTGGAAAGGCTCCAGTGCAGGCTGGCCAAGCATTAACTGCTATGCAGTCATTTTCTCTATCACCCACACCCCACTCTAATGCCCTTCACTACCAGCTGCTGCCATGGCCATGAGACTCCCATAGGAAACAGCTGCAAATTCAGCTGGGAGCACTAGAGTTGAAAGTGAGCCAGAGGTCTTTGGAGAGGTTGAGGATGGTTACGAACTAAGAAGCTCCAAAGCAAGCAAAGTCAAGCCAGCAAGTTTGTTATCCTCATGAGAAGCCACTTTCCCAGGGACCCCAACCCCTATAGGAAGGTCAAAATGAAAGGCCCCTTTTCCTAATGTGTCAAGAGTCCACAAAAAGGAAAGAAGTGTCACCAACTCCAAGAGACAGAAGCCCTATGAAGATGTTGAGTCCTGCTCAGGCTTTGGCAAGAGCCCTCCCTGGCTACTTCCTACTCACTTCTCTACAACTGTCCTTTGCAATGGGGACCATCAGCTATTAGACATGGACTAACCCTAGAGCAGATCCTGCCTCAACAGGGCCTGCATGCAGAAGCCTTACCTTTGCTGCCCATACACCTGCAAAGCCATTCATTATTCACCATCCTGAGATGTACATCTAACCACAGCCCAGCATTCCACTCACATCTGCCCTCTAGCCCTACTCAATGAAAAGGAAAATTAATCTAGGAATGCTTTCCTGTTGTACTATAATCTGATGCTCATCATCCAGATGGCTTTCAAGATTCTCAGACAGGATGTACCTGCCCACATGCAAAGGCCAAGCAACATTAAGCACACAGGAAGTGACCTTTACTCTCTTAGGCAGAGAGTACTGAAATCAGGGCAACTTCAAGCGGTGCAGAGGCTGCTAAAAATCTCCATGTTTTCCCCAATGCTTCCCTGGGAGAGCCTCAGGAGGCACTTATGTTCATAACAGTATTTTGTAATATGTGTCATTATGTACTAAGGTCAGAATTAGAGATAAGGAGAAGGAAGTAATGAAGAAATATAATCGCTTTCAAGCCTGTAAAAAATATTTTGTAGTGATCAAAAGTTTAATTACTAGTGGAAGAATAACTTGGTGCAACTTTTGTTCAGGGTACCTGGGAGCAGCTGTCAAAATTTAAATTGCATATTTTTTGAGTAGAATTATTACTTTTTTTTTTTTTGACTGACATATTCTCAAAGGCTGCCAAAGCAGCCAGAGCTAGAGCTGATGATTACCGAACACTCACTACCTCCCAGGTCCTACTCCAAGTACATCATGTATGCATTAGCTGTTTTATGTCCCATACCCTCCCCATTATGTAGGCATTGTTATTATCAACCCCAACTTACAGAAGAGAAACCTGTGCCCAAGAGAAGTAAAGCAACAGAATCAAAGATCTTGAAGTTGGCACAGCCAGAATTCAAACTCAGATGCTCTGAACATATCTACTGCTGCTTAGTACATGGTACCTAACTTCAAAGTCCATTAATGGAAAAAAATTCAATAAATCATGACATCTCCAACAATGAAACACTACAAAAAGACTGCAAAATGAACTGTGCCTCTATGGCGTCTATGCTCCATACTATGAGCAAAACAAAGCAAGTTTCAGCATTACAGTATGGCATGATAAAAGATGTGTTGAAAAACAAAGAAAAACAAATCAAATCAAAGTTTAGGAAGACACACACAGTAGTTGTCATATCTGTAAAATGGGCCCATAGCATGGAAAGGGAACTTTACAAAACTCTCTTACGGTCTTCCCCCTTTTAAATTTTTTATTTTTAATTTTTAAAAGTGTTTTTACAAAAGAGATTAAAAGTTCACCAGTGACAGCAGAGAGGAAAGAATTTAACTCTGGTCTTCACATTACAAATGATTTAACTGGAGAAGAAAGGCATGTGCTTTAAACAGTGGCACAGCCAAAATTTACTCACATGCCCCTGGGGTCAACTCAGAGCCAACAATTTCCAGATCAGAGATTAAGACATGTACCTGACTATTATGAAAATAATTTACAGGAAGTACTGTCTTTAAATTATCTCCTGACATGTATAAAATCATAAGAGCAATTTAAATACTTGATTCCTCTCTTTTCTATTTTGAACTCAGTTGATGAGCTGAGACAAAAGGGGAAAACCTCCACTGAACAACAGAAAGCAAGAAAAGGAATGGCCCTCATTTTGTGTTCTCTAGGAACAGAGTCGTCACTGGACAATGCACTGCACTGTCACCAACCTATGCATGTAAACCTAATCTCAAACGCAGCAAAACTATCCATAATTTGGAAGGATACTACTCTACAAGAATAAGCTCTAAAAGTCAAAGAACACTGTAGATTCTTCAAAATCACAGTTCAGGCATGCACTTCCACATATTAGAACTAAGACAAAGACAGTTAAGATGCTGGGAGAATTGGGGAAGCAGGTAATACACATTTCTAAAATGTGGAAACGTTCTCCCAAGCAAGAACAAAAACTTAGAAAATGTAATATGAAACCATGATCATGTTTTATTGCAAAAAAAATCATCTAAAATCAGACAATATTATTGAAACGCTGGTAGGTTTTACAACTGCACAGTAAAGAGACAGAAAAGATAAAAGAATCCTTTATTAGCTCCGAAGACATGGGGAGGATCAAAGGCAGATAGATCAGGTAGAACCTCTGGCCTAAGGCAAAGAAAGCTGAGGCTTTTATGGACTTTGGTTAGGGTGGAGTTTGAGGGGGATGTTTGGAAATGTTTGAGGAACTGATTGGAGTCTTCCCTAAGGTAGCAGGAAAGGTGAAAGGATATTGCACCTGGGCTAGGTTGGAGAAGAAACAGGGGTGGTCTCTGGGACGATATGTTGCTTGAAGGGCTTCAGTCATCTTAGATGCCCACCATAACAATTTAGCAATTCATACCAGGTCCAGAACCTATCCAACACGTTAATATTTATAATTCTATTAGCAAATATATGAGAAAATCCTTGTTTTAAGCAATAATGAGCTTCTAAAACCCTGCTCTCAGACAAATCTCTATTCACAAAACATGCCTGACATTTAAAAAGTATTAAAGGTGGAGAATTTATTCCTGAGCAAGGCTTCAATGTCAAATAAATTATAATATAGCCAAGCCCAATAGTATACCAAGAAGTAACACCTGCTTGTAGACCTCTATTGTACTTGTAGTAGAAAATTACACTCCATATCTAATGTTGTGGGTACAAATTTTTTTTCACACATATTTAGTACATACTTAGTGACCCTTGTATATGTCAAACAAATATATACTATGCATATGAAATGGTAAAGAGTACTAAGAGTCAAAAAATATAGAACTTATCCAAAGTAGGAAAATATAGTGGAATCGTAATGTATATGTCAGTATATTTTAATTGTAACCTAAAAACAATTTTACTGCATTCTTACAATTTGACAGGATCTTATGCACTGTTTAAATGAGTCTGGTTTTCTAAGAGTCCTCCAAGAAAGCAGAAACTTCAATATATTTTCTTAATATATTTTTTTGTAAGAGGAATAGGCATTAGTCTACTAATCTAGAATTATGCATTGTCATAACAATGCTTATTGAATAAGGATATGGTTGATAATAACTTCTGATAATTCTGATAAAAAAATTATAAAGACAATGCATCTCCTTCCAAAAGCATTTTAATAAAAAACACACCATCTTTTGCCTGTCAAATTATTAATCAATCAATAGATTACCCATAATATTATACATTATGTTGGTGAGAGCACAGACCAAGAAGTCTCTATTTTGCTATTGCTAATGTACAAGTAGTATTGTGAAAGGTGTCCCACATTTTTGGGAAGTAACTTGGAAATATTTGCCAAGAACCATAAAAAAAATTCATCCCTTTCCCACGAAAAATATTATGAACAATTGTAAATCCTACCCTTAAGAAATACCTGGAAATTCAGAGAAGATCAAATACACAAAGTTGTTCACTCAAGATTAATTCATTAATTATAATGAACTATAACTCATTACAGTAGTAAGATAAAATATCTACAGTACAGATAAAAAAACCCCACAGGTTACAATGACCCTTTTAATTAGGGCATAATGCTTATTGAAAAGATGCAGATAAAAAAATATGCACATGATTATATATAACACACATTTTAAAAAGTGAAATACAGTAATATGACAATACACTAGCAGTAGAATCATGTGTTAGGGGCAGAGTTAGGATCATCACTGTGGGGTTACTGCAAGCCTTCTCAGTTTTAGCACTAGTACTGTCCTGGCATTTGGGGCTGGGTCCTTCTCTGTTGGGAGGGTCTGCCCTGGGCATACAGGCTGCTAAGCAGGATCGCCTGTCCCCACTACGTAGATGCTAGTGCTATTCCCAACCACCAGCTGCACAATCAGAAATGTTTCTAGACATTGTCAGATATCCTCTGGGGATCAAAACCATCCCAGCTGAGAACTACTAGGTTTAAATGACCTATTTTCTCTATTTTATAGCTTTTGTGCTTTATTACAAAATAATTTTTAAAATAAATAATAATCAAAGATCCAAGATCTACAACCTAACTCCTTACTCCATGTGGAAAGCCCTTTCCTTCAGCATAAAGCTCCTAGCCAAGAGCACAAGACACTGGCTACACAAGCACATGCTTGTCAGCCCAGTGCTCTGGGAGGGCAAGGCAAGAGGACTGTAAACTCAAGCATAGCATAGCCAACGTGGTGAGACCCACTCTTAAGAACAACTTCTTTAAATAATGGCCAATTTGGTGCATTTTGCCTTTTGTAAATTTCCAGGTATTTCTTAAGGGTAGGAGTTATACGTGATTATATTTATATAATTAAAGAATAAAGCATTGTTTAATGTCAAGTGGAAGGATGGACTGTTCTGGTGACTGAAATGTATTTCAGAAATATTAACATAAATAAATGGAATAGATCACCATCGTCATCATCATGGTCGTTGTCATCTAAGGAGCACTTACTAAGTGCCAGGCCCTCGTCCACCAGTGGTAGAACTATGGCATGTGTGCTGCTGTGGGCTGTTTGCATCCCTGCAAGCTCTAAAAGGTTTATCATCACTCCTCCAGTCTAAGCTTTCCATCTATCTATCAAATCATTTAAGCCTCACACAAATTCCATGTACTATATTTCTTCCTCATCTAGAAAAAGAAAATTATGAAGAATCAGAGAAAGTGTATCATTGCCTGTCTGATTAAGGCTACATAAATTCAGTTATATCTGAATCCACATAAGTACCAGCAGACACCAAGTCAAACACTTCCAAGTGTTTCTGTAACATCAGCTATGACAAAATTCCCTAAGCAATCCTTGAATACTCACATTTTAATTTTTGCTACATGTTCTTCAACTGTTCAATGGAGACAATGTTAAAGCACACTTCCTAACCTGTATCTCATCTAAGTAGTCAGCTCAACTTCAAAACAAAATTATTCTGAGATTGAGACATTCATTTATTACCCTCAAAAATCTAAATCTATAATTTTGATATTCTGTGACTAGCAATTTCAACAGCAGGACAGAGTAGAGTATAATAGTCCTTTTCAAAAATCTCAAAGCTATATTTTACCTGCTTTTAAACTTCAATAACCCTAGCCAATGATTACTTTTAATAAAAATTAGAAAAAACTAAAAAAATAATTCAAAAAGATCACAGACCTATGTATAATTGCTAGCACTATAAAACTCTTAGAAGAAAATATTTCAATAAATGTTCATGACCTTATATTCGGCAGTAGTGGCTGGGGAGATAGCTCAATGGAATAAGTGCTTGCCTGGCAAGCACAAGGGCCTGAATTCAACCCCCAATTCCAGGAAAAAAAAAAAAAAAAAAAAAGAAGTGTTCTTATATTTGGCCGTAGTTTCTTAGATGTGAACCAAAAGTATAAGTAACATAGAAATAAAATAAATCAGCTTTCATCAAACTTAAAACTTTTCATGATTCAAAAAGTATCACTAAAGTAGATAAGGTGATACTGACCTGTGATCCCAGGTACTGGGAAGCCAGAGGCCAAAGGGTTGAAGTTGGGGCCAACCTGAAGACCTTAGTGATACTTGTCCCAGAATAAATGAAAAGGGCTGAGCATGAAACTCCGGAGTTGGTAAAATGCTTGCTTAACATATAAAAGCCAGTGTGGGGGGCCTGCCAGGATGGCTCAGTGGTCTAAAGCGTCTGCTTAGGAAAGCTTAGGCAGCTGCAGGAACCACGGTTCAATCCCCCGGCACCACATGCTGCGCCAGCCCTGCCCCCAGGGCAGGCTGAGCCAGCCATAAAAATAAATAAATAAACAAACAAAAGTTCTGAAACAAGAAAAAAAAAAAAAACATTAAAAAATAAAATAAAAATAAATAAAAGCCAGTGTATATGTGAGGGAGACCATTCAGAAAGTAAAAGGACAACTTGCCAAATGGGAGAAAATGCTAGGAAACCCTATAAATAAGGGGCTTCTTATAAATCAATAATAAAAACTAATTAAAAATGGGCAAATAATTCGAAGACATACTTGTCAAAAAGTACAGCCAACAGTCACATGAAAAGATGCTCAACATAATCAGTCACTAAAAAATGCAAACAGAAGCTATGATGAAACATTACCACCTCACACCATAATGACTAAATTAAAAAGGTAAGTAAGTGTAAGTGTTGCTGAGGAGATGCAAAAATGATTAAAACTCTCCTATATTGTTAGTAAGAATGGAAAATGGGGCAGCTTCTTTCAAAAAAATAGCTTGAAAATTCCTCAAAATGCTAAACATAGAATTAACATTTTGACCCAGTGACTTCAGACCTAAGTCTGTATCCAGAAGGCAGGAAAACACACAACTACACAAACAGTTGTACGTGAATCTCACAGCAACACTACTCACAATGGTCAAGAAATGGAAACTCAAATGTCTACCACCTGACGGTATATTAATACAGATAAACAACACAGTATACTGTTTTACATGGTATATACAGTGGAATATGACTGAGCCCTATAATAAGATAATTCATACTACCATATCGATGAACCTTGAAGTCATTCTGGTAAGTAAAAGAACCCAGATATGAAGAGCCACACATTGTATAAACATACTTATGTGAGATGTCCAGAACAGGCCAATTCAGAGAGACAGAAGGAGACTCCAGGCTGCCAGCGGGGAGAGGGAGGACAGAATGAGAAGCTGCTGCTAGGGGGAGTGAGGCTTCTGGCACCACGGAAAACTGTGCTAAATCAGACTGTATCAATGGATGTACACTCCTGTGAATATACCAACATATAATCTTCAACATGTAAATGTCATGGTGCATGAAGGAGCTCTCAAATCTTTTATTGTAAAAAAACCATAGCTGACAGAGCAAAAAAAAAAAAAAAAATCTAAAAATGTTTATATTGGTTTAGCACGTATTGGTTTATACTGGTTTAGCATAATTTAGTGTATTCATCAATGACACTTAATTCTCTGACACATTGAGCCACAATAATAACTAATAACAGAAATAAGACATTATGGACCCAAGTTTCATGTTAGCTCAGCCCCACTGGACAAGTGAATTCTGATTCTTGGGTCTCTGTTTCCTGCATAGTCAAGAGGGCAGGAAGACAGAGATGCTCTAAAGACTGGGAGACTGCAGGGAGTTTAGCTCAAGCTGATTCGGAGCTGGAGTTCCAGCACCTTGGCTCAGGCATGCAGGGCTCTTTCCCATATAAGTGCTATCTGAAACAAGCAGGGTGAAAGCCTGACCTTCCCTTTCCAGGGTCTGGACATAGGGCCAGTCTGTTCTCTCCTCTCAGGCAGGCCTAAGTAAGAGCTGGAACCTGGAACAAAGACTGTAAGCAGGCCCTCAGGCCACTCTCTCCCAAGCACCAGGACAGGTCTAGCACAAGACATGCTGGAACTCAACATGCAGGGCTCTGGGCTTAGGCATGGGAGGGGTCCTCACTCAGCAGATCACCTCATTGTTTGCAGTCTCCTCTCACCTACAGTAGCCTCATCCAGCACTCTTGGCTCCTTAGCCTTTGCAACCCTCCTACACTGGGCTGTCCTGTTCCTTAAACCTGAGCAGCATCCCTGGCTGGGCTTGTTAAGCACTGATTCCTGGGCCCCAGCCTCAGGGATTGACCCACCAGGTTCCAGCGAGAATCAGGAAACTGTATCTCCAACAGGCTGGGGCCATTCATGTGGGGACTTCACCCTGAGGAGAGCTGACGAACAATGCCATACCCAACATATTGATGGACGTCAATAAAGGTGTATCGAACAGACTGTGGAATCTTTGCAGAGATCATAAATCATGCTTTAAAAGGTCCAGCACTTCATTACCAGTGACCTTGGCTGACATTCACTGCTCAGCCCAGTAGCAAGGCAGGTAGGGTCATCCCATCCGCCCCCACACTGTACTTGACTCTGGCCCACCAGGATTAAGCAATGTGCTGGGTCCATATGGCTCCTGTGGGCAGCGCTGGCCTAGGACATAGCTTGCTGTGGCATTTCTACTATAGCTTTATGTTTACTTCCTCATTGCCTGCTTCCTTTTAATTTAGCAATTCCCTTAGTAGATACCCAGAGGAGCAAAACAATCTCAATAGAAACACAATGGCAGAAAAGACACAGGGGTCCCTTTGCCCCCAGGAGCTGTCTCAAAGCTCTAACAGTACATGACCTGTTGAAAAACAGGTGGTTTTCCTAGCTAATTTGGAATTCATTATACTGTGCATGGGATGCTTTTCTGAAGGTTTCACCAAGGAATCACCAGCTAACAAGGCAAGCAGAGGTCAGAAAGCCAGTTAGAGGTGTCATGGGTTCCATCTCTGAAAAACCCAGCTGGGCAACATAACCATCTACCACTGTGCGGTGTGGGCATCCTCTGCAGGCTTCAGCAAGCAAGTCTAACATAAAAGCAGCCTATTGTATGAAGCTGGTGCCCTTGAGCCTTTGGAGACCTGGGGATTGCCGGGCAGTGGACAATAAATATTCATTAACCGTGCTAAGCAACTTCTCCAAATGCTTATTACCTACAACTGGCCTGACTTCTTCTAATATGCCTCTGCTCATTCTCTCCCCCTCTGTGCCTAATTCTCCCAGAACTTTTGGCTCAGCAGAAATCCTCCACACAGTTTGCAGGTAAGATTATAAATTCTCCCAATAGATACTAAGTGCTTCCATTAAACCATTACCCCCTTGGGTCTGCACATTAGGCAGAGGATGAAGACATGACACAATAAAAGATGCAAATCACAGCTTCTATGCATCAAACACATACTCAAAAAGTGACAGCTGTAGTTTTGTCATTATAACCCTACCTTGTGGCTCCCCAGACCAGAGACTCCTTTGCTCTTAAACAAAGTCAAGCAAAACTTGCTTGCCTGCTTAATTAATTTGGAGTGGGGATGAAATGACTTGAGATACAGAGGGCCTGAGAGATAGGAAAGGAAATTAGACAGTGGCGTCTCCTCCAGGCTGGACTGGTACTGTATTAACCAGTGAGCAACGGGCCATGTGAACAGCAGAATCCAAGGCAACACCAGAACAACCCTGGCAGCAAGAAGTCTGAGATCAGGTGCCGGTGCTCACCAAACAGTCCCACAGGAGGATGGACCCCAGTGCTTCCCCAGAGGACATGTTGGGACCACACTCAACACTCTGTACCACTCTGCACGGAAGACCTTGTGAAGAGGTGACGGGCACACAGAGTGAGGCATGAGGTTAAGTGGAGAACTGGAGGCTGGCTGAGGCGGAAGGGAAAGAGGGGTCACATGAGAAAGCCCTGTGCAGGAGGAAAACCAGAGGGATGCAGGCTTGGACAGACACCAGGCAGCAGAGCTGTAGACAAGGCCCTTGCCTGCCCACCTCTGCTCCCACAGACAATCTGTTGCTTGTCCCCAGCCCTACCCCTCCTCTGGACACAAAGTAGCTAACCAGGGACAACCTGAATTCCTTGTTCATTTTAAGGACTGTTTAGGGCCTGGTCTTCACTGATTAGATGCTGAAAATAAAAGCACAGCAAAGGCACAGGGGTTGCTCTGTGGCCCACACTGCACCGCAGATCCACAACAGCTAATGACCATGAAAATGTCCATGTGTATTTGTTGTCACAAAACAGCACTTGATATGTGGGTAAAGGAAGAAGTGAATTAAAGAGCATTACAAATATATGAAAACAAAGCTGTGTTTACTGAGCACATACTGTGCTTAAGGCTCTTTCAGTGCCTTATCCGTGAGGCCTTCAGTGCCGGGTTCTCTGCCTGCACCCAAGCCCAAGATCTCCATATGACACAAACTCGGAGATCAACTGTCTCAGCACAGGATAGGAACAAATGAAATAGGGTAAGACTTTAATGGCACCTTTCCTACAGTGGTTAAGTGGTTCTTAACCACTTCTGTTTGTCCCCAGGTAAATTCTGAAATGGCAAAAGTAATACTAATTAACCAACTTTCTATATTTAGAAAACCATTAGGACCATTTGTTGGTTGACTTAACAACTAGTGGCTGGGAGAAAATTCAGGGAAGTAGAAAAGAAAAATAAAACTACCAAATTTACCCTTTGAACAAACACTGTGGACATGCTGGTGTATATTATTACAGGTCCTTGAAAAAAGAAATGTGTAGCTATCAACACAAGGGAGTACTATGTGGCACAAGTGGGCTATGTGATTGAAGGGAAGTCTCCTGCTCTCTCTGAATCACATGCTCCGGGTTGGAAAGGAGCGCCAGTATTCCCCAAGCTCAGAGACCTGGTTCAAGGGTTAAGTGAGACAATGTACCCAAGGAGCCTAGCATGTGGCAAGTGCTCAATAAATACAGCTTTGCTTCTGTGTATTTGTAATGTTCTTTAGCTCGCTTCTTCCTTACCCACATATCAAATGCGGTTTTGTGACAACAAATCCCATGTCTACATTTTCATGGTCCATGGCTGTCTGTGTATGTGTGGTAAAGTGTGGGCCACAAAGCAATCTCTGAGCCTTTGGTGGTCTTTCGGAGCACTGCTGATTCCTCCTATGTGAACAACTGGGAGGAGCATGGAGTCCCTAGCCTGCCTCATCCATTCATTTCATTTCTCAGGGATTGCCCCCCCCACCAAAGGAAAATTAGAAGACATGATGTTCACTTAGCTATGCAGGGCTTAGCATTTTGTAAAAGTAAAATAAAAAGTAAAAATTAAGATTTTAGGACAATATATATATATATATATATATATATATGAAAAATATAACCACAAATGAAGTTATAAGTTGTATAACTATGATTACCACCTCTCAAGAAAATATTCATAGATATATGCCCCCTCCTTCCATCTTCTTTAAAGTCACTCACCAGTGTCTGTGAGTTCAGCTCTGAGATGCTCCTTCAGCAAGTCACTCAGAGTTGGTCTTTCCAGTGCACATGTAATACATGCACGCCTAACTTCTAAGTGGTTTTGATGAGATTTCAAACTTTGCTTTTCCCCAGGCACTATATAAGTCCACCAGTGCCTCTCAGTACCTGAGGTACTGGACCTATACAGTGTCTCTCCAAGTCTCATCCTGGTCATGTGTCACTGTGGATTCCAGGGCCCCGTATAGGTGACTGAGCCACTGTCTCAGACACTGGGATTAACTTCCAAATCTCCTACAGTCTCCCCTTGGAGATTATGAAACACAGTGAAATGCAGAAGGCTATGCTATCTTCATTTGACGATAATTACTGACCACTTCATATGACAATAATTAGCTGCCACTCAGAGCTTACTTTTTTACAACTGTTTATATACCAACTCCTTTCAATTTTTTTGCTCAACATAACAAAAACTATTAGATGCCAAATATATACTAGGACTCAGGTAAGGACTCTTACCTGCTATGTGCCCAAAGAATCCCTTTGAAGGAGAAAATGTACCATCTTGTTTTTTATACACTACTGCCAGATGTCACAGAGCTGGGCCATTTTATCATATATGTATTTTCTGTTCTAATGGATCATACACTATGCTCGAAAAGACAGCGTATGTATATATTCAGAAGATACAGTGTTGCTTTTGATGAGCACTATTCTAGGAACTTTATAGGCAGTCCTCAATTTTATTTTAAGGACAAAATCCCCACATGGCTGGTGTTATTATTATCCATTTCACACAGACAGAAACTGCATGGGGGGAGGAGACACAGCCTGGTCGAGGTCGCAAGAAGTGGCAGAGCTGGGATTTGAACCTGTAACTGCATCCGGAGCATGCTGTCCACCAGCAGACCAGACTGCTTCTGCACAGTTCAAAGCCTACCCCTAGTTTCTGCCAAGAGAGGTCACTTTCAAATGGTCACTGTTACTATGAACTCAGGAAAATCAACAAGGGGTTCTCTCTCCTTTCAAAGTACTCTTGGTCTCCTCAGTGCCTGCAGGGTGGGGTCAGCCAGTTTAGAATCAAGACAGGAGAATTCTAGTTATGATGCTGATGCTAATTAATCATTACATTTAACTGTGTGTTTAACTCTGTGACATTTTTGCCAAAGATGAGGGACTTGAAAAGAGTTAACTACAAAAATAAATTCATATATATATTTTATGCGCTATTTGCATTCTTTAAACATAAACTTGCTCTCCTTCAGTGGAAATGAACAAAACCCAATCTATGTGATATTTATGAGGGAAAAATGTCTAAGATAGCATACAGTTTGCACCTTCCTAGTATTCCTCAGCTTGTCTGTCTATAACATGCAAAGCCTGTCAGTTTGGATCCTCATCTGAGATGCTTTTCCCTGGAAAAACTATTTGATCTTCTAGACATCAGTATCATCCTCTAAAAAGAGAGAAAATAATAGCTCTTAATCTATAGAGTTACTGTGTAGATTGCCCAATTGCATGATTATATTATACCTAAGGGCTCAGTAACTACTGACTCCTCTCATCATTTACCACCCCTATCCCTTCTTGGTAAAGCTTATCAGAATAACCCTGTTTTTTTTTTTGTTTTGTTTTGTTTTGTTTTGTTTTGTCTTTTTGAGACAGGGTCTCGCTATGCAGTTGAGGCTGGTCCTGAGCTCACTTTTGTAGCCCAGGCTGGTCTCGAACTCACATCAATTCTCCTGCCTCAGCCTCCCAAGTGCTGGGATTACAGGCGTGAGCCACCACGCCCGGCAGAATAACCCTGTTTTATTCATCATTTCCTTCAGTAAACTAATTATGTGTAGACCTCAGTGGAGCTGAGGAGACACACAAGGACTCCACTTAGCCATCAAGAAGTCTATGATCAAGTAGAGGTGAAAAGTGGGGCAGCGATATGTCCAAGCTTGTTTGCTCAGTCCTGGTTTGTGCCTGTCGTCCCAGCTTAATTATTAATGGCTCTCTTCCCAGTGTCCTGGCTGGGATGATAAATTACATGTCCACCCTACTGATAAGACTCCTGAGGAAAAAACACTGCAGTCCCTGGCAGGATTTAACCAGCTTCAGGGCAATGATGTACATCAGCTGTAGACTTCTTAGGGGAGGAAGGAGGAGACCCCTCTTCTAAGTGTGGAGGGCAGAAAGGGTGCCCAGCAGAGGCAGCAGCTCAGCGAGGACTGAAGAGCAAGATGGAGGTTGCTGGGAGGGGTTCCCTGTGACCTCCCTCAAAACAGTGGACAGTGCCACAGCCAGCAGTTACAGTTTTTTGTTATTGTTTTTAATTTTTTAAAGGGAAAGTAGGTTATTCATGGCTAAATGATTCTATAAATTGTACTAGATTATTTGGAATAGAGATGAGAATTACTTAGAGATTTAGTTCCCCAAAGCTTCCCAATTAGAACTTTCCAAGTTTTTAGATCTTTTATCTCAGATGCAGTCTGTTTTAATCTGACCAACATCTAGCTGAAGATTTAATTTTAATAAGAAAGTTAATAGAGAGCCAGGGAGAGAGCTCAGTAAAATAAGTGCCTGCCTAGCAAGTGCAAGGTCCTGAGTTCAATCCCTGGTACAGAAAGAAAAAAAAAAAGGAAAAAAAGAAAATTAATAGAGAAAAAAATCACCTGAAAAGTTGTGCATTCTATCTCATCTCACAGATCTCTCCATCTCAGGCTACCACATTTCTCTGAAACTTTCCCTGTTATTTTATGATGGACTCGACATTTAGAACAGCCTTCATGTGCCCCTCCTGTGGAAATGCCAGGGAATCTTGGCCCTGCCTAGGTGGGGACAGTCACCAAAGCTCAATAGAGACAGACCAAGCCTAGAGGCTCTGCCAAGCATCAATCTGGGACTGAACCCAGAACAAGGCATATCTTGGTCTTCCGTTGGGCAGAATGTTTGACCAATGACAGCATGCTGGTTGAGAGATGATACCAAACTCTGATCAAAGGCCTGCAACCCACCTTCCCACAAGCACTTCAAAACAAAGGGACAATCCAGCACCAACAGAATCCATCAGATTGGAACATATAGGAAGAGCAGACTGTGCTATCAAGCCCTCTCAACTTACAGTTTGGAAACTAAAATCTAGAAATGCTGAGGCTTTCCTTGGATCGAATGATTTGGGCCAGGCCAGGGACAAGACTCAGACCTCCACCTGCCCTCTTTACTCACAAGTGGACTAAACCAAGGGGCACAAGAGGAGCTGAGAAATTAGGCCTATGTATGAAACTTAACTTTGAAATGGTGTTCCTACACCTCTTCCCATATCTAAAGATACACCCTTATGGGTGAGAAATATGAAATATATATAAACTCTAAGAATCTTCTCTGGGCTAAAAGTCCTAGGAGGAGCCAACAATTGAGCCTAGATTTTGAAATGCTCCATCAGCTATAGTAATTTAAATCAAAAGTTACAGAATTTAGCAGGGGATAAGAATTACCAAAGTTACACAACTCTCATTATCCCAGATAGATGGGCTGGCAGAAATGCCACTATGGCAAATGCCAGGCTTGGTCTTCTCAGCTCACAGTATTGACCAACCTTCAAGGTGTGGCAAGTGCCTCCCCACCACATTTAAAAGCTCTAGGGTGCTTTTAAAAACACAGGAAATTCACTGCAAATGACATCACCTACTAAACACATATTTAGGATTGGCATGCAAAAGTTTATTGAACACCTAGTTTTTTAAAGGTATATATTTTTACTTCACCAAGATTTTCTTCTCTCTGGTTTTGGATTATTTTTATTGGTATACATTTGTAATTACATAACTACATTTTGGGGTCTCAATATACGCATACCATCTTGATCATTTTCAATTCTCTTTCCCCTACCCTACATTTTCTCCTCTTCCCCATTTCTAGTAAGTCTATCTCCCTTTATTTTACCCTTTAATTTATTTCTATTTTGGACTTCTCATATTAGAGAAACCAAAAGAGATTTAACTTTTATGTCTGATTTATTTCACTTAACATTATAGTCTCAAAATCCATTTATTTTTTGACAGCTGATCCAAATTCATCTTTCTTTATGGTTGTGTAATCCATTGTATCTAGGCTATATCCAAAGTTCAGCTACTGCTAACTATGCTGTTATGACATGAGTACAAATGCCAAGGAAAGGTAGAGCTAGGTTTAATGAGATTTCTACTTTTCCTTTTCTGAGGAATTTCCATACAGATTTCTATACTGCTCAGCATTTGTTGTTCTGTGTTCCTGAGGATAGCCATTCTTATTGGAATAAAATAGAATCTCAGAGTTGTTTTGATTTTCTTTTCTCTAATGGCTAAAGAGGCTGAATTTTGTGTGTGTGTGTGTGTGTGTGTGTGTGTGTGTGTGTGTGTGTGTACTTACCAGCTTTTTGCACTTCTTTTGAGAAGTATTCATTTCATCTGCCCATTATTGGTTGGGTCATTTGGTTTTGGGGTCTAATTTTTCTTTACATTGTATAGATATCTGTTCCGTGTCAGAAAAGGAGCTGACAAAAACAACTTTGCTCGTTCTGTATGTTGTTGCTTCACTCTGTTGACTGTTTTCTTCTCAGTGCAGAAGCTTAATTTATACTAATCTCATTTGTTGGTTCTTACTATAATTTCTTGTACTATTGAATTTCTGTTCAGCAAGTCCTTGCTTGTGCCTATGTTTTAAGGATTTTCTCTATGTTATTTTCCAGTAGTTTCCGTGTTTCTATTTTTATCTAGGTCTTTGATCCATTTGGATTTGATTTTAGTAAAGGGTGAGAGAAATGGATCTCATTTCATTCTTACACATGCATACACACACAATCAAGTCCCTCAGGACCATTTGTTAAGGAAGCTATACTTTCTCTGGCATATGTTTTTAGTCCCTTTGTAACCAAAGGTCTATGAGATGACTTTCCAGGCCTTCTACTGTAATCCCCTGATCAGTGTGTCTGTTTCTGGGCCAGCAAGGTGCTGTTTTTATTAGTATATCCTCAAATCTTGTATCCGGGAGTGTGATGCTTCCCACTTCACTCTTTGCTCATGATTGTTTTGGCTACTTTGGGTGTCCTGTGATTCCATATCAATTTGAGGGCTGCTTTTCTAATTCTGCTAGGAATGTTGTTGGTAGTTTGGTAGGAACTGCCTTAAATGTATGTAAGGTTTTTATAACATGGCCATTTTGATTACATTAGTTGTGCTTGTCCAAGAACAAGAGATGTTTGTCCATCTTCTAATGCCCTGTTCAGCTTCTTTCTCCATAGCACTGTAATTTTGGTTATACAGATCTTTCACCTCCTTGGTCAGACGGATTCCCATGCATTTTTTTTTTTTTTTTTTTTTTTTTTTTTTTTTGTCTTTTTGAGACAGGGTCTCATCATGTAGTTGAGGCTGGCCCTGAGCTCACTTTGTAGCCCAGGCTGGTCTTGAACTTGCACCAATCCTCCTGCCTCAGCCTCCCAAGTGCTGAGGTTACAGGCGTGAGCCACCACGCCCGGCATTCCCATGCATTTAATTTATTTTTGTAACAGTCTGAATGGGACTGCTTTCTACTTTCTCAGTGTGTTCATTATTGGTATGCAAGAACACTTGACTTTTGTGTGTGTTGCTTTTACACCCTGCTGCTTTGCTGAATGTATCAGAACTATGAGTCTTTCAGTTGACCTTTTTAGGTCTTCTATATCAAGGATCTATCACTGTAAGTAAAAACAAGTTGACTCCTTCTTTCTTCTTTGCATCATTTTTTTCCTGTTGCCTGATTGTTGTTCAACTATATTGCATGCCAGCCTTTCTCACATAAATCACTATGTATTTATGACTATTATGTTATAAATTAGCATTGCCCCACTTTTAGCAAAGGAGGCACATAATGAAGAGAACATGTCCAGCATGGAAAGGCTGGCAGAAACATAGCTCAGATTCAAACTTGCTCTTATGAGATGAGGAACGACTTGCGGCAACCACAGTAGGACTGACTGTTTTTATATTTAACCTTAAGCATTTAACCAGAAGGGAAAAACAGACCTCATGAGATCATTTTTTGATATCAAGGCTGCTTTTGGGGATCTAACATTAAATTCAGAGTACAGCATTTGGAAACAGCCTCACATTTCTAAAACTTCAAATTCTATACTCACTTTTAACTACTATTACGTGTAAGTAATAGCTTCTACTAGATACCTTTCTTACACCTATATTGCTACTTCATAGCCTCTGGCTTCCAGATCCAAATGTTTCACCTGTCCTCTGAGCTTTCATTATGTCTTTTATCTGCCAGGATGACCAGGGGCTTTTTCTTAGCTTGGGTTCCCAGCTAGGGATTTCCTGGCTAAGGGCCTAGACCCCTGTGCCAAGGGACCAAACAGCAGGTTGCTTTCTCCTATTTTCTAACACTGGCTCCCACAGAGAACACTTGGGACCCTTTTTATTTCCTTCACAGAAATCAGATTCTATGAACTCAATATGGTCCTCCTGAAAACTTGTCGAACTCTCAGGTTGTTTGTAGACTGATGCCAGTTCTGAGCACTTGGCTTCTAACACCCTGAAAGCAATGTTTCCAAAAGATTTTACTTTTATCTTGACAATATAATTATTTGAAACCGAGGGGAAGGGAAGGGAAAAGAGGAGATAGTTAGAAAAGATAACTTCAACAAAAAAAAAATCATTGTTACATAGAGGCCAACTTGGAATAACAGCCCAAAATGTGTGTCTCAAATCATTCAATATTTTATATAATAATTTATTTAAAATTTCTGTTCATTATTATTATGAACTATTTCTTCACAATCTGAACTTGATGGTTACCCCTGTTAATTCACTTGAAGTGTTGTGATTTTTTTTTAAATAAAGGTTCACCTGTCCATGCAAAAAAATTTTGTGTGTGTATGTCTACCGTGAAGTGCCTCTTAAGGCAAATTTTGGTAGTTTGTTTTGTTTGATATTAAATCATATCAAGTCAATGGCAATTTCCACAGTCCAGAGACATACATATGAGATCTATTAGAATAAGAGCTACCATTTCTTTTTTTTTTCTTTTTTTTTTTTGTGTGTGTGTGTGTGTGTGTGTGTGTGTATTTTAGGGAAGGGTCTACAGGGTACCCAAGGTCTAACTACTAGATTTGACTATAGTGATTCATCTGTTTTCAGCCTCCCAAGAGCAGGATTATAGGCATGTGCCACCATACCCAGTTTCATTCCTGTCTCAGTGTACCTTGGGGACAGGGCTGGCACCGCAGGCCTGGGGATTGAATCCCAGGTCCCTACACCTGCTTGCAGGTACTTCAATCTGCTGAGCTATTTGGCTGGCCCTAGAGCTACTGTTTCAAGGAAATTGGCCAACATAGAAAGCCAAATCCTGAAGGCCTTCTCCACTCTACACACAGTCTGCCTGCATAATCCATCTTTCTTCTCTTTCTCTCCTCATTATTTTCCCCGTTAAGCTCACAGTATTAATTCACTGTGCTAGTGAGCACTGAACCCTGGGTCTTTACATGAGCTACATTCCTACAGTGTTTTGCTTTTGGACAGTGTCTCCCTAAATTGCCCAGGCTGTACTCAAAACATGTAGTCATCTTGCCTCAGCTTCCAAAGTGGCAGGATTACAGGTGTGTGCCTCCATACCTCAGGTTTTGTTTGTTTGGGAGACAGAATCCAGTGACTTTGTACTGAGGTGCATCTTCAGTTTTCTTATTTGTCAATCAGTGACAAGGTCTCACTAAATTGCCCAGATGATCACTGAGCTACCCTCCCAAGGCACTTTGATTTTTCATAAGCTAGGCAGGTACCCATCTCCATGAAAAGCCTCACAGAAAAAGTTAATCAGAACACTGAGCAGTTAGAGCTAGGAGTATAACTCAGTGGTAGAGCACCTGCCTAGTAATGGTGAGTCCCAAGTTCATATACCCACACTAGGAAAAAAGAAGGGAAAGAAGGAGAGAGAGAGGACTAAGTGTTGCATTCAGGAACATTTTCACTAGTAGCAATCTATGTTGGTGTCTACTAAACATCTTATAAAACTTTAGGCTTTGGAAGTACTTTTTCTCTTACAGTACTACAAATTACCAAATGAGTAAAGGTCATCTATGCGATAATTATCTTAAATGCTATAAATAAAAAAATTTAAAGTAGAGCTTTTTATACTGGGAAGATCACAACAATCTACGGGGATGATTTTGGTGACAGAAATAGTTACCACAACCTTCCAGATAATGTGAACTTCAACACAAAGCATGTCCTGGATATGACTGGGACCTGTCTAGTAACACAAATATCTCCACTCACACTTCTCTGTCTACTCAGGAAAGGTAACTGCTACCTATTTCAAATGCTTTCTGATTACAAACAAAAAGAAGATGACTACTGTGTTGCTGTCAATGCTCAATTCATAGGAACAAAGAAAAGTCATGGCTTGGATAACATTAAGTGGTGCTTGGTAAATCATTTATGTTAGGATCTGACATGTATTTTATACTTCTCCTTAAATAAAGGAGTATATGATAATCAGAGTATTAACATCCAAAAGTCTGTTTTGTCAGTGGTTGTACACTGAATAAAATAAATTATCAAAAAGAATCATTGAATAAATATTTACTGAGCATTTGAGATGACATGGGACTTATTCTGACAACCACACAGTATACAAAAAATAAAATAAAATAAAATAAAACAGCTTACAAGTAACTAGAAGGGCAGCATATATCATCAGGAAAGAGAACCAGGTCAGTGGGTGATAGCACAAATCTTCAGCCAAGTACATTTCAGATGCAGTTTCATCTGCAGAAATGGGGTTAAATGAGCCTGTGCACACAAAGCTCTCCATGCAGCATGCGGGTCCTCTGCACACACCTTCTCCTCTTCTCCTTCTGAAGTGGACGTGAGGAAGCCAGCAAAATTGGCTTCCTCTTCCCCTCTCCCACAGGACACACTGAGTGCCAAATTTTTTTATGCTAACTGCCTTGCTCAACAGATACAAGAAATTCAATTTAGCACTGAATTAGGGAGTTTACAGAAAATGTGTCCTTCGAAGTTTAGTTGTTTCTAGTCCTAAAACCTTCAAGAAAACTCATGGACAAAGGCAAGAGTCTATTCTGGAAACATCAAGATGCAAAAATAAATATTGCTTTTAAGATGTTTCATCCCCCCTTTGCCTTTTTCTCTTCTCCTAACATTAATATGTACTTGGTTATTGTTGGGCTTGAGTTTTGTTTTAAAACAGTCTCATCTGGCCTTGTACTGTTTCTTACAGCCATCTTATAGCTAGAGCTTTCAGGAAATATTAACACATATCATTGAGACCCACTAGTTTTTGGTTGTTGTTGCTGCTGCTGCTGCTGCTATTGCTATTGTCTGTGCAGTTCAGGCTGGCCTTGCATTCACTTTGTAGCCAATGTTGACCTTGAACTTACAGTGATCCTCCAGCCTCAGACTTCTGAATGCTGGGATTACAAACCTATGCTGCCACATATAGTCTACAATTTTTCAAAAACCTGGAGCAATTAAAATTTTCATTCTTCAGTTCTGAAATAGTTCACAAGCAAGCAGTACCATTCAAAAGTGCTCACTGAATCCCTCTGAACAGAAGAAAAACCACATCCATTCACCTAAAATTAGGAATTTGCAGAAAACAGTCATCAAGTGAAAATGCAGAACTGAGAAAGAAAACCAAAGCCACTGGCTAGGTGCACAAGGAGGAGGGATGGGCAGCCATGGTACGCTGGAAACCCCCACATAAGGCAAAGGTCACCCTGCCTGACGTGGCCTGCTGGCTGTCATGTACCCTTCCAATTCCCACGCTCCCTCTCCTTGTCATCGATTACTTGGTGTTCTGGTGTCTTCCAAACTGAATGTCTTTGCTCTTCTCCTCACTGTCCCTCTCTCTGTAGGAATACTTGATAAAACTCTTCACATCAAATTCAAATCTTACTTCCTTGACTCCTACCTAGTCTTCGGCTCTAAAGTACTTCGGTTTTACGTTTTAGGCCACATTGCTGTTTCCCTATCTGTTACACTCATGAAATTATAAGCTTCCTCTAAAAAGTTCATTCCCAGCATGACTATTTCTGCTCCTTAACTATTGTGCACAGCTGAGTTGGTTTTATTGGAACACTGGTTCCTCCTAATGAATTCACTTATAATAACAGCTATGGATTCAATAAATAGAAAATTTATCTCATTAAAAAATTATGTCTTTGTAGAACAATTGTGAGGACAATATGCAATATGTCAACTTTCAAAAAAAAAGAAAGGGGAAAAGAAAACAAAAAAAGCAATGTTGATTTAAAAGTGTTAATGTTTAATTGTTTGATCAATCTTATATACCTATATGTATTAATCTAAACTGATCTGATGATGAAAATATGTAATACAACCATTGTTATATTTAAACAATAAAAATATTAAATTAAAAAAAGTATCACTGTTGAAATGTTATCATGTATCACAAGTATTTTATTGGATATCTATTATGCTCCAGCACAAAAAAGTATATTTGAAGAAGTTTAAAAATCAGCTTTTATCATTGAAAGGCTAAACATATAAGGCTACATGAAATGACAAGAATCTCTCCCAGACCATATGTGTATATATGCATAGAAAAATATGCAAACTCATATGGCAAATGTAGGAGACAGACAGTGAAGTATTAATATAAGGAACAAGGCCTGAAATACAAAACACACTGTTGTAAAAATAATAATATAATTTTAACTTCAGAGAAAAAAATTATGTCTTATATTTCCATAAGATAATCAGCTACCTTCACATTCAGATGGCTAGCTTGCTTCTCCAACTAGGAGGCACAGCAAGTTCAGAAGGGACGCATGCCACTGCTTCCTTTTTCTGGTCTCAGGCAACTTACACCCAGTTATTATTTCTTCTAGATTCCCTCCATGCAGCTTCAATGAGAAAGGACTGCCACACGTGAGAAACCCAGAAGCCAGCTGGCTAAACACAACCAAGAGTCAGGTTGCACTTACTGCATCATGGTTAACTGGCTCTAAATTATACAATGTCTTTATTACAAATATACTCATCTAAAAAACAGGATAGATCAAAATGACAGAAAAATACCAGGATTGCTGGGCTGTCTCTCTCTCTCTCTCTCTTTTTTTTTTTTTTTTTTTGCAGGACCAGGGTTCAAACTCACAACCTTGCACTTGCCAGGCAGGCACTTGTGCCACAGAGCTATCCCCCCAGCCCCCTGGGCTGTTTCTTTTTTGTGGCAGTGCTACAGATTGAATCTAGGGACTCAAACATGTCAATAAAGACTTACTGTACTACTAAGCTGCATCTCCACTCAAGCCTTAAATACTTTCTCAGACATTATTCTATAATAAGTATTATAGCATTTCTAAGATCTTTAGGATGTTATCATAGTAAAACAAATGAACAACAACAACAACAAAAAAACCATTTTAGTGGGCCCACTGGATCCTCATTCAATCCAGAATCCAGGCCCAGTGTGTCTGGTGTGTAACTCTGTAGCTGAACTCCCTGCAGAAGTTCTTCAAAGTGCTATACAGAGACAAGACCCACCCAGCTGATCCAGGAGCAGAATGTGTTGCCAGAGTGGCACAGGTGCTTCACCTCCAAGGGCTGCAGCAGGAAGAAGTACAGCACAGCAGCCAGACCCAAGTCACACCCACCTGGATGAGTTTGAACTTGGTAGATCCAGATCTGGGGCTAAGGTAAGAATTTTATTAAACCTCTACAGCAAAGGTCAGAAGACAGGGCTTTAAAAAATGACAAAGAGAAGAAGCAAAATGCACTCTCAGGCCCGGAGCCTACCCAGAACAAATACAGGAGACAATAGCATAGATGAAATTGAAAATCACACACTTAGGACCAGGGAGAGATAGCTCAGTGGAATAAGTGCTTGCCTGGCAAGTGCAAGGTCCTGAGTTCAATTCCTGGTACCACAAAAAAAAAAAAAAAAAAAAAAAAAAAAAAAAAAAAAAAAAAAAAAAAAAAAAAAAAAAAAAAAAAAAAAA